>LS052154.1:0-13094 GCA_900241095.1 Acartia tonsa | reverse complement strand
ATAGATAGATAGATAGATAGATAGATAGATAGATAGATAGATAGATAGATAGATAGATAGATAGATTTTAATATTAAAATATACCTCTAATATTTGGTGGAATATATAAGAGTAAAATGAAGAGAGTATTTATCCAACATTTATTTATATTTAAATAACAAATATTCATCTGAAAACAAGAACAAGCATATTCACTACAAACACAGCTGTATTAAATTAAAACACTAGAGGGAGAAATGGTTAAGCAACTACATATACATCATCCCGTGGATCCTGTGCCGACTTTTAATTGGTTCTTTGATTATCAGCTAATAGCTTCAGAAATGTTAAAGAGCAGAAAGTAAGTTGTTAGTAGACGAAAAAGGTCCCCAACACTAGAACCAGGTTGTTATATGGATTAAACATCTATACTTATTCATTTATTACATCAGTGATATTTCTTTAAGACGTCCAAATGGAAGGGGGGGGGGAAGTGAAGGGGTGATAACACACCCAAAATTTGTGGAATTATATAAAAGTTTACCCTTTCTAATAAAAAGTTAGGGGTGCCACAGACACCTTTAAAAATGACGAGAGACAGACTAACATGCTAGAGTTTTGGCGTAGAGTAGTAAAAGACAAGTAATTGAAATTTAAGTTACATAAATTAAATTATTTCAAAAGTTCTCTTGAAAGTTCAATAATAGTTTTTTTCATAAGTTTCATTGTTAAAAAGAAGATCATGTCTTTCAGTTATACACACCTTATTATTATACAAAAGTAACAGGATGTGTGTATATGTGTGTGTGTGAAGTTTAATATCTCGCTAACTGCTATAGTTCCTTCTTCTTTACATCGAAGTTTCTCAAGGTCTAGGGAAGGTTTTGCACTATTTTTGGAGTTGCTACCAACTGCGTCCTAAGAGAAATAAAGCGTAGACAAAATCAACTCCCTCAAACAAATTTCTCTTTTTTTTGAAACTTAAAAAGTCGACTTGACCCCAACCCCCTGTATAACGTTTGCTTTTATCTTTGAATTTTGCCCTTGAGGGGGTAAAATAAGGAATTAGATTCGTTTTATTTCTTTTTAAAAGAGGGGTGTTAATGTGGTATCCTAAACCGCTTCATAAAACTAACGTTAACTTTATTAAAAACCCTTTCATAACTCTTCAAGGAATAAATAAGACAAGAGGAGATACATTCTCAATGATTTATTTCTACTTGGATCTTATACCAGATTATCATGTTCTCTAATAAAGTGTAATTTGTAGCGGGCTAAATAACGTTCCCCCTTGCCACCCCATCTACCACATTCCCTCCCTTACTGCTGTGTGAACGAACTGACAAAAAATGATAGGGTAAATAGCAACTTAAATTGACGGCAATTTTTCCCAGTCATAATATCCACTAATATTCGACATCGATTGATACAGAATACCACCATTTTGTAAAAAAAAAGGTTTTGACATTGTCTATTTGTAATCAATTAAGATTTAAGTCCCTAAAATTTTAAGCCAAGCAATGGTTAAGAGTATGTTTTTAGTAACCTTTATGATCTACAGTCCAATATCCCCTCCATCTCTAAAATAAAATTATCATTATCCCCCAAGGTGTTACTTTCAATTGGAACTGTTACTCTGACTAGATGTACTGAATTTTAGTTTCCGAAAGTTTACCTAGCTTCCGCGTCCTATCTCAATATTTACTAATAGCTAAAAAAGCTCCAAACTTCTAAAAAAAATAAAAAATTTTAAAAATTAAAATTTTAAATGTATATTGTATTAATCGTTTATACATTATTTCGCTTTGCCCTTTGACCGCAGTAGCTGAAAATAGCGTTTGCAATAATTGGATTATCTGCTGTACAACTTTGGAAATTAGGGAAGAAATAGGCAAACCATTTTTAGCACATCTCTGACTATCATGAAAAAGAAAACCCTTTAAGGAAGAGAGATAAAGTCCTGTGTGAATGCAAAATAAAATATATAAATCTTGTTGGTAGCACAGCTACCCTATAATTAGACCACGTCCATACGTCCATAGTTTTCTTTTTCACTAAAACAGTCTACAGATTATTCGTACACGCAACAAGGATGACAACATCTATAAAATGAAGTTCTGAAATAAAATGATATAACAAATTTAGGAATTATATAAAATCAGGAATCAGAAAATGTAAAAAGAATCAGAATGTTTTAAATGGACGTACGGACTTTCTGGTAACGATTGTAGAGTAGTTATGCTTTCTAAATCATACTTTACTTTAAAAAGAATCTACATCCAAAGGTTAAAATTGATGGACCAATTCTAACATGCCTAAATTAAAGAAAAGAGATAACCGTTTCGTACAGACGTACAGACCATGATACTAGAAAAGCTTCTTTTTAGAAAACACACTTATTTAAATGAGATGATATTTACATCTAAAGCTTTACTATCTCATTGTTGCTGCGCTAATTATAAACATAATTGTCCTTGTTTTTATCCAAAAATAAAATATATAAATCTTTTTTTCTCGTAGTAAATCTTACAAGATATAGGGATAAATTAGTTCTTTGCACAACAAGTAAGAGTGCATCCATTATAGCAAAGATATGTATGGTATATTTCTAGGATTTACAGGTATAAGACAATGGCCGATAAATTAATTAACATCCCCTTTGATGATAAACAAAATTACCCTACCTGTAGATTACAATTAGGGATTGAAGCGGTTGGACACTCAACTTAACCAACCATTACAATTCAAAAAAGTTCCTAAAATTGTTAAGCCAATAAATAAGAAAACGTTATTATAAATCTTTAGGGACTAGTGTAATAAACTGCCCAATGTGCTCCCCCCTCATATATTTACTAGGTTATTAGACTATCAAACAATGCAAAAAAAAACGTTTAAAAATATGTTTTTGATATCAGTTTATATTGATCTTGACATATATCTATGTGTATCTTTATATGTAATCTTTGATTCAAAACTAAACAAGGATGACAACATCCATATTAGCGAAGCTTTTTAATGTAAAATAAGAACAGCAATCAAGATGAAAGGAAATAGGGTAAATAGCAGACAGACAGACTGACATGGTAAGTAATAAGATGCAATTCTGTGTTTAATTTTCTTTTCAGTATGGCTTTGAACTAATTAATAAACGGTGGATTTGAACTGGTTTGATCCATACTGAATCATGTATCGTATCCTATTGTAGACAACTTCCTACCAATTATAAAATAAAAATCGTAAAACTAATTGCATTTTTGTTAGCATGGGACGAAATTTTCTTTTCGTTATCATGTTAATTCAAATATCCTTTTATATAAAGTAGCAAGCTTTTTTTTGTCTCTAGCGAAGGATCTCGCTAACCACTAAACCGATATGGTTCTCGTGTAATTATAATATCCATAGACTGTCCATATAACAAAATTATTTCAGCAATGACCACTTTTTATTTAAGACGTATTGTAGACATAAACATTTGAAATTGCAAATCTATAGAATCCATACAATTTAGCATCTAAGAGTTTAAAGGAATAGATATTTCTCGTATCGTATTATAAACGGCTTTCCGCGGATATAGAATGTAAAGACTAAAACTTGTTTTTTTAGCCCCGTGGTGCCGAAGACACCGGCTAAAAAAAACTAGTTTTAATCTTGTGATTGTACATTTCTATATTCGTAGAAAACTGGATATAATACGATGCTAGACATAGTTTTTTCGTATTCATGAGAACCGGTTCCTATCCACCGGATTCAAATGAATACGAGAAAGATTATTTTACTATTCATTGTCTTATTCCTGCGCCCTTGCATTTGGTGCAACTTTAACGAGCTCTAATTTGGCTAACCTAATTTACAGAGAGGCAGGGTATATTGCAGCTCATACCAATAACTAAATTAATTCGGAAGAAAATCACGAAACCTATACGTGTTTTTCAGCTGTCGTTGGGAGGCAACACATCGTAAAATTTACGACCTCTCCATTTGCCCCCCAAATATTATTTTAGATTTAATTTGCTTGTTGGTTATACCTTATTCCTGGGTATATTGGTATCTAAATTACCAGGTACCCAAACTTTTATAACCTGCTTATCTTATTCGCTGACGCAAAAACTTTTATTGAATTTTGATAGGTTGGTTGGTTCATAACTAACAGTGTCAAAACTTTTTGACCTATCCTTTATGTTTAGGAATTATCTTTTTTAAGACTTTCTCTAAAAGGGCTAATCGAACACGTTAACCCTCCTCTCTCATTTTTAAACTAAATTGTTTTTGCTATGTCTAACCCTTGCAGGTGCCCTAACCCAGTACCCAATATAATCTGGACTAAAGTAGTAAACAAACAAACAAAAAAACTTCGAAACCCTTTATTTCTAATTTATTTAAAAATATTCTCCACTAGGCAGTTTGAGAATAACAGCCTATTTAGGATAAAAATGTTTAATTTTCATTGCTCTGCTAGTGAAAGATGTTGTCGTCCCTGTTTTTGTTATTTAACCAAAAAAGATTGCAGACTATTTGATTCAAAAGTTTTGCAGAAGTAAACACACTTCAGACTTTATCAAATATTTTTAGTAACAATCAGGGAGTAAGGGAGGGGACAATGGATCGAATATTCAATTTTTAGGAGTCTCAGACTTTGGGTACTGGCTTAAAGGGAATGTGCAAGAATTTAGCAGTTTTTGACTGAGTTTGGGTACTTGCGCAAGAAATGCCGCTACTCACTGTGTTAGTTTTGAATATATATATTTTTGCAGACAGAAAGTAGTTTAAATATAAATACACGGCCCCCTCCTATACTCTATTTCACTCCCTTCTACCCAACCTCCTTTTTTAAAGTAGACGTTAAAGGGAAATGGAGAAGGGAGGTGGAGAAATAAACAGGATAAAAAAGGGGCAGGAAGGTGTGTGGGTCATATTCTTGCCCAACCAGCTAGTAGTTACCCTTCACGCCTGCCTGCCCCTTTTTTCCGTGTTCACATCACTTGCCCCCAAATCTCTTTTCTTTTTCCCTGTCCCTGGAAAAAGGTTTAAAATTTTTCCCCTGTTTTATGTAGAGGGTCCAAAGTGACTTAAAACTCAGCCATGTGACGTCATAAAAAAGAGTGATTATCCATCTCTTTTTAGGGGCTTTTCTTTCCCCCTTCCCTTCTCATCTCCCACATTTTTATGGCGTCACATGGCTGAGTTTTAAGTCACTTTGGACCCTCTACATAAAACAGGGGAAAAATTTTAAACCTTTTGTCCGAAGTATACCGAATGACGTCATGTTAGAATGATGGACTATTCCAATATGACGTCATTTGGAAATGAAAACATCTGCCAAATTTTTTTTATTATATCATATTTTTTAAAGGACTATTAAGAGCTTCCTTGCATAGTCATTAAATGTTTTTTAACTTTAACAAAACACTTAAAGTGGTTAAAATTATTTTATTTTTTTTTATTTCAGACACGCCAGTTGCAAAGCTCGGGTTAGGTTCATCTCTGAACGGGTCCAACATCAAGGAGGGAGATGATGTCTACTTTGAATGTGAAATCAGGAAAATACATGAATTGACAAGGGATCTTTAGAGATAAGACAATGTCCGATAATTTGATGTTTTTCCCCTTGAAAATACACCAAATTACCACTTATGTAGGTTACAATCATTTGTTAAAACGTTTGAACACTCAACTAAATGAACCAAACAATTAAAATTGATCAAAGTCTCCAAAGATGTCAAGCCAAGGAATAATAAATCTTCATTATAAAACTTTGAGGACCAGTGTAATGAACAGCTTATTGTCCCCTATATCTTTCATAAATTGACCAACAGAAAAAACTTAAATTATTTATTATATTTAAACCAAGAGCATTAGAATATTATTCAAGGAGAAAATTTTCTAAAATAAGGGTCTATTAATTTAGGCATGTTAAAATTACTATCGATTTCAAATGATGACTCCTAGGATAACAAGGGACAATATTTTAGGAGATGTCTTAAAAATGTAAGTCTTTCCATAAACAGAATACTATATTTAAGCAATTTTGCAACAAGTTTATATTCAATTTTGTTGTTATATGTGTATGATATTAAGTTTTTTAGGTAGGTTCTGCCGTTTGTTTTCAGAGTTTCGATTTTATTATTTAGCCTAATAACTATTAAATAGGAATCTTCCTTAAAAAGCAGTTATAGTTATAGTTTAATTATTCATCATTCTAATTCATGTATTTTTATTATAGTTCTAACCCTCGGCCATACAAAATATCTTGGAGACGAAATGTAAGTTTTGTATACAGAGAGCTAAAGGGATAGGACAATGGCCGATAAATCGATATACATCCCCAATGATGATACACAAAATAATCCCTTCTGTAGATTAAATTTAGTGGTTGAAACGTTTGAATACTCAACTTAATGATCCAACCATTTACAATTCACAAAAGTCCCCAAAGTGTAAAGTCAATGAATCGTTATTATAGAACTTTTGGGACTAGTATAATAAACAGCCCATTTTCCCCTCTCTCTAGCTCTGAGATATGTACATTAGTATTATTTTATGATGTAATTTTTGGCATAAAAGTCTCAATAACAAATGTAGGTTAGGTTACTTAAAGTAGCAAAGCTTCTTAAAGGATTGCTTTTGTTGTTTTTACTATTATATAAAAGTAACAGGATCTCTGTCTGTATCGAAGGATCTCGTTAACCGCTGAACCTATAAGGTTTTTTTTTACAATGTGCTTTTGTAATAGGGGTGAAGCGTTTCAGCCCCTTACGAGACGGGTAAAACGATAGTCTGTCGGCCTACCACACTTTCTCAAAGTTCCTGGGAATGTTTATAACTTTTTGGGGGGATGGTACACTTTGTTTTTAAGTGGTATTTTTTTCTTATAAATAACTTTCTTGCTAAAAATAAATGTAATCTGAGAGTCCACAAATATTGTTCCTTCCTTGCTTGTTTTTTTTTTATTTTTACAATGTCTTCCAGGGATGTGTTTTTACAATCTTACAAATTTATTATTTTATTTTCTTTTTAAATGTTTTTTTTCTAAATATTTTCAAGTATGGCTATGAAACTGATTAATATCCGCTGGATTTGAACCGATTCTCATTATACATTAGGGACAATTTTCCACAAATATAGAAATAAAAGTTCATTAATTTAATACGCGTTTTGTTAGCCCGAGCCTTTGGCCGCTCGGATTAACAAAACTGGTTTTAATCTTGTGATTTTTAATTTGATTATCCGCTATAAAGCTATATTTTAAAAGATACGATGAATAACTTATTTACATTTTTGCTTATTTGCTGTTAATGATTATTAAGTTGTATTGTTGTACCACCTTCTTATTAATCCTATCAAGCAATATCTTGCTAAATAGGGCATAAATAATCATATATATTATTATACCATTGGATAGAGACTGTTTTTATAACAAACAAAATAACATAGATATTGTAAGAGATTCTCACAAACGCTAATAAGATATTTTTCTCACTGGCTAATATAACGATACCACAACATTATGAAATTACCCCATCTCCTCCACTGATCATGGAGGAACGTAATATACAACGTCTGAGGATTATACAAGCAACCTAAATTGACGTAAAAAATTCCCCTGACACAAAATTTACTATCAGTTTCTTACCAAATTCTTTAAATTTTTAAAATTTAATGTTTTCCTATCCCAAATTTTGTATAATATACATAAATGGATATAAAAGGATAAGACAGTTGTTGATAAATTTTTGTACATCCCCATTTATGGTACACAAAATTACCCTTTCTGCAGATTAGAATTAGTGGTTGAAACGTTTCTTAAGGAACCAATCAATCTAAATTTAGTGAATGTCCCTAAAGTTGTTAAGCCTACGAATAAGAAAACGTTGTCTTAAAACTATGGGGACTAGTGTAATAAATATTCCAATGTCCACTCTCACTCTGTACATATAATCATATAAAGTATGATTCCTTAGCTAAGAGAGTTACATTATCATACAGACATGTAATCAATCTTATCATTTGGTTTTACATAATATGCAATAATAGTTATTTATTGTATTATACACAGTGTTCTGCGGATAGTAAAATGAAAATTTAATTTTAGTCTTTTCTTCTAAGAAAACTGGTATCAAATGTTTGCTTTTTTTTACTAATTTTTCAGTTTTGCTTAAAACCAGTTCTAATCTAGCGGATATCTATCGGTTTCAAAGCCATACTATAATAGTTATTTTTCACATCGTATTGTAAACTGCTTTCCTTGGATAGTCAAATTAAGAATTATAAGATTAATTTAAGATTTGTTAGCCCTGATGGGCCAAAGGCCCAGGCAAACAAAACTTGTATTAATTTAATTTTTGATACGATGCAGGATTTTTCATTTTTGTTTAAAACCAGTTCTAATCCAGTGGATATCTACCAATTTCAAAGCCATAATCAAAGCTTAGCGTAATAGAACTGGTGTAAATTTTGTGATTTTTACTATTAATATTCATTAAAAAAGTGATACTAGAAAAGCTATCATTTTCAAGATGTTACATTAATAATTTTTTGTTGTTGTTTAGGGCAACACATTGGTACAAAATATCGGACTTGGAGTTATAATCAGTAACCAGAGCCTAGTTCTACAGAAGATTGCCAGATTTCAGTCAGGTATAGTTTATTTCTCAACCTTTTTATAGCGCCTATAAATAATTACGTCATACGATACAAATGACCAATGATAGGCCAAATTAACAATGACAGGCCAGTTTTCATTTTAATTGACCACTGGCAGTCCAGTATTACGTCATTTTTTAGAGAAACTATAAAAAACTTCTTCTTTTACAAATAATGCTAGTTTTATAGTTCTATAATTAAGGCCTGTCCTTATGTCTGTACGTCCATAGCAAAATCTTATTGTTGCTTGTTCTACAAAAGATTTCCGATTGCCAGATTTCAGTCAGGTACACTTTCTGAAGCAGCTTATAGTGCCTAGAGGTAAAACTGGCCTACCATTGGTCAATTAGAATGTATAAGTACTGGCCTGCCATTGGTAATTTAGTCTGTGCATTGGCCTATCATTGGTCATTTGTATTGTACCACGTCATTTTCATAGGCATTATAATTTCTATAATTAGGGTCTGTCCGTAAGTTTCTACATCCGTGGCAGTCTGGCAGATAGCTCTTATCGTTGGTTTTAGTATGTTTGAAATGATCTATCGATTTCAAACTTCGCTTTAATGGATGTTGTCATCTATCTTGCATTAAAGATAACGATATCCCAACAAATTACACAAAGATCGACTCTTTGATAACACTAATGTTGTCGAGAAGTCATTATCATTTATCATTTTGCTTACTTTCATAAACCAATACATGTCCCCTTACCTAAAACTATTTTAAATGTTTTAATAATTCAAAATGGCATTATTTCAGAATAAATACAGATTAAAACGCATAGTCATTCTCAAAAAAAAAAATATTTGAAGGCGTATTTGAAATATAGAGAATAAATGTGGAATATACATCCTTCTTTTAGTGCATTGTCAGGGATCTAAAGGGATAAGACAATGGCCGATATATGTATGTACATTCCCAGTGATGATACACAAAGTTACCCCTTATGTGAATTACAATTAGTAGTTGACACTAAAAGTCTCCAAAGTTGTTAAGTCAACAAATAAGAAAACACTATTATAAACTTTGGGGACTAGTGTAATAAACAGCCCAATGTCTCCTCCCTCCCTGGTACTTTATTGTGCATACGCATCAAGGTGGCCAAATTTTTAAAATTTTGTGAACTTTAAAGAAAGGTTTATTGATCTCCACCTGACCAAAAAATAGTTTAAAACCTGCCTTAGATTAACTTTTACTTACTTTACAATATACTTTATAATATAAAGAAACTGTAACCAAAAAAAACTGTAAAACTGTAATACAAAGTAGAATGATGGCTCTCTGTCCGTCCGTCACTTTGGTGACTCCTAGACCGATTGGGCTCTGCTTTTGAGGGCATATCCCACCCGGCCATACATCAATCTAGTTAAATTGAATAATGAATGTATAAGTATAGATTTGTAATACTACCTAAGTGACTAACTTAGTGGTAGAGACCCTTTTCGCCTGCTAGCAAATTGCCAGGTCTAACAAAACTGGTATTAATTTTATAATTTCTATTTTAATATTCGCGGAAAATTGTCTGCAATACGATGCTAAACATGATTTTACAGTATGACAGAGAACCGGTTCTAATCTAGCGGATATTTATCGTTTTCGAAGCCATACTGGAAAGAATATTTAGCCACCCCGAAAAAGAGCATAAGAATATAAAGTGCAGCATATTGAATTTCTAGGGCCAAATTTGAAATATATTTTCTTTTTTTCTCTCACTATTTCTGTCATATATGTATAATTCTTCTTCCAAATATAACAGGGGGAAAAGTAAAGGCAGGTTGGTAATAATTATTTGCAGATTAACTGCGAAATTGACCATTCAATATCATTTATCAAACTAAGTCGGTTTTTCATAATTAGGATAAAATAATTACATACAAGTATTTTATTTGTTTGTGCTGCTTAAGGAAGAGTTTGATGTGTGATTGAGAATAGTTTCAGGCTATTTTTAGGAGGAATAGTTTATTTTTAGTGCTAAGGGTGAATTGTCAAGTATCCATGCAAAAAAATTAATGAGGATATTTATGGTTGCACTTTTTTTTACAACCCCTGGACACCCCTCAACCCCTTTATTTTCAATTTTATAAATCAAAACAAGCTTATATCCCCTACTGGCGCTTTTATTCAAATAGTGCGGCTTCCCTACAGGGTAAGATTTCATGTGGGGCAATCTAACCTATCTTTAACATAACCTAACCTAAAATAAGCAACAAAATATGAAGAAATATAATTGGACATATGAAAATTCAGAGTTATTCTACTTTTAACAATATTATATTCCTTAATCCCTTTTGCATTAAGGGTAGGACAATTTAGAAGGGTGACAAATAAAGAATTAAAGCAGTTAAGTTGAAAAGGGGGGAGGGGGTGCAGGAAAAGGGAATAAAAATGAAGCCAATTGAAATTTTGACAGTTGAATGAAAATAGTTGAGCTTTTATTTCTGCAATATCATACCTCCCATGGTGTTTAGACGATGTTGAAAAACTAATTAAAATTATTTCTAAGAAGTAAAAAATTAGGTACAACATTTAAAGATACAGTAGAACATGATAATTATAAAATTATTCTAGTTTTTAAAAGTTTTAATTTATGATAGAAAATAGAGTAGAACTATGTGACGTGTCTGTTCGATTAGGTTGTTTCAGAAAACGAATAAAGTCCTTCAAAAATCAGCATGTTATGTCATAAAAACGAGGGATTATCCATCTCTTTTTTAGGGATTTTCCCCCACTCCTCCTTTCCTCATCCCTCATTTTTATGACGTCTTTGAGGGACTTTTTTCGTCTTTGTTGTTTCATGGAATATTCCTATGGTCCTGTGTTGGTTTTAGGCTATTTTTTTAAGGGGAACGGTGGGAAAAACCTTCCTGACTTAAATGTCATACCCTACTCCATGATTATACATGATTTTTTGAAGTTACTACATTACACTCTTGAGGCGTACTAGAAAGGGTGGCTTCTTTTTGAATATACTAGCATGAAACCTGCCCTTTTATACCAAATATTTGCTATGTAAAGTCAGTTTAAATTTGTTGTTGACTATTTTGAGTGGACATTTAATTTTGTAAACTTTGCACGTACGTCATTGAGGATATTAAAGCCACATGTTACCTAGATACCTTTGGCGGGTTTCTCGGAGAATTTGCCTTAGTTGTGTCACATCACAATTTCAGTCTTTTATGAGTTAAAACATACTGTGATTATATAAACATTATGTCTATAGAAACATTCTTAAGATAGCAATATGTTACCTAGATACCCTCTAGATGGATGCTGCAACTTTTATTGTTATCTATGCAGGGGCAAAAGCTAAGTGTCATAGCATAAACAATGAATTTATTATAATATAGATCTTACATCTGATTATCTCTAAAAAAAATGAAACTCCTAGCTGGATAAATAACGATAACTCTTATCCACTTCCTTGATCCATACCCTCCTCTTCTACTGAATGAGCCATCTGATAAATAAGTGATGCTCATTTTAGCAACCTAAATTGATGATAGTTTTTCCCCTTTACAGACAACTACCTACCTTCCTTTTTAAATACCCTTTTTCGTCTGCTTCTAAATAATTTTCTGCTACTTGGCTGTGGTAATAAAAGCGGCACCATTGATTGAATTGCAATGACTTAAAAGAAAGGTTGCACAAGGTTGATGCGATGGGGAGATACAGTTATTAAACCCTTTCTTCCTCTAGTGTTTTACTTTAATATTCACTAACGGCTTCGCCCCTAGGAGCTTTGCCCCAAGAGGTAAAATTACATCTTTTATTACCTGGAGATCCCCCACTCCACCACTATTTTAAATATGTTTTTTAAAAATGGTGGGGAGATTTTTTTTTTGGGGGGGGGGGTTGAGAGTGTCCTACTCCCCCCAAGGAAATAGCCTAAAACCACCACAAGACCAGTAGGTATATTCTCTGAAAAGTATAATCCGATTGGTTTAGTGGTTACCGAGATCTTAAGGGACAGACGGACAGACAGACGGCCGGACAGACATCATTCTACTTTGTATTATAGATGACATAATAAGGATGAATTAATGTCACCTTGACTTAAACATAACTTTTGATAGCAAATATTTTGCTAAACTTCCAGGGATCTAAACAGATGATAAAATGTTGGTTAAATTAATGTACATTCTCAATGATGATACACAAAATAACCTCATCTGTAGATTACATATTGTGGTTAAAACGTTTGAACACTCATCTGAATGAAACAAGTAAAATTCACTTAACTCCAAAAAATTGTTAAGTAAACGAATATGAAAACTTTTGGGGACTAGTGTAATAAACAGCCCATTGTCCCATTTCTCTCTTAGTAAAACTCGGTGAATTTGATAGCTAACAACAGATTTGATTGGGGGGGTTTGTAAAAGCCCCTCTCAGAGATACTCTATGGGTAGAAGATGAATAAAGTCCCTCCCCAGATTATGACGTCATACGATATAATAACCAATGAGAGGCCAGCAGAA
>LS052152.1:0-19153 GCA_900241095.1 Acartia tonsa | reverse complement strand
AAAACAGTTAACAATCTGTCTGAAATTTGCCTTATTGTCATGGGAATCTACACAAAAAATTAATAACATCTATCTTGAAACCCTAGGTAAAATTCCATATTAACATTCTTACAAATTATAGTAATGGAGTAGCTGCGCTACTAAAAAACCTAAAGGCTATATAAATTTTCTTCCATTTCCCTATCCCCAAAGTTTGGTAGAAGGGAAACCAAATAACTTGAGGCCAAGTGATTACCAATGATTAGCTTTTTCTATGTATACTATTTATATATATCTTTCTTTACATACATACACAACATAATAATAATAAAAGCAAATATTTTCCATAATTAGGTCTGTTGGGCATTATAACATGATAGTTATATGCCAAGTAGACGATATAAACTTGTTTCAATCAATGTAATATTTTTTTTAATGGCTGATATTAGAAAGTTTAAAACTTTAATATTCTATTTATAGAAATGTCTTATTAACTATTTTTATTAAAATATTTTTTTCTTCAAATTTTTCAATCAAATGAAATTACTGAAGCTAAATTTTTTTGCTACTTTATGTATCCTCTTGCAGCTATGCCCCTAGCAGCCTCTAGGGGTACTTAAGGTTGTGGGGGAACCCTAAAGAATAAAATATAAAAAAAATAGGGTGGGTTATTTTTTTCTAGGGGCGATTTCCCTTGGCAATGTGGAGATACCTACCTAAAATATTTAAACACCTTCCCAGGACCTATAAGAAGCTTCGCCCTACATCGGTTCAGCAGTTAGCGAGCTTCTTCGCTTTAGACAAAAAACCTTGCTACTATATATAATAGGATGTATTATTTCCACATATATAAGCACAGCAGACCAAATATGAGACCAATTATCTTGCATCAATTTACAAAATAATTTAACATGGGAAAAAATAATGGTTAGCTGTACCAAGTTTTAATCCTATAAAATTTACTACCAATAATCCAAATGCTGCAGTAGATAAATGTATGTCTAATAAGATCGCAGAAACGGTTAAAATTCCAATTTATTCTATTAAAAACAGTTTTAGGATTATATTAATGGATATAGCATATATTTTCAGGGGACTTGAGCTTGCTATTATAGACCTCATTTATTGGTCAGTTAGTTTATACACTAGGAGGGGAGACGATTTTGGGGGGTGGGGGGTATCGTTATTTTAGCCAGCTGCAAACATCAAAGTACATGAAAATCTGGTGCCTCGTCCAAGTAACAATTTATTGATTATTAGTTAATAAAATGAAAATAGAAAAACAACAAAAACAGAAATAAATTAAAACAGAAATATTAAAATAGTTGTAAATTAAATGAGTATTAAATTACAGCCAGCCAAATGACCATAAACCTTTTAACCTTTCATCCAAACTAATTTGATACCCATGGAAAATGGACAGGGAAAATATTCTTAAAACAATATTTCTTAATTTTAGACTTATTTAAAAAAATAAAGAAATAAGGGGCTAAGTAATTGCTGTAATTCTAACAACATACGATTGTAATTTTAGATGATATAGGCTTTTCATTGAAGAAAGCAAGTTGGAAATATAAAATTGTTAGTTTCTTTAATTGATTTCTATAGTAAAAATCTCTTTTACTGTCTTATCCAATTTATAGACAAAATTTGTTTAATGTAGGGTTTCTTTACATGGATAAGTGATAGATATACTATCTGAAAAAAAAATAAGTTTTTTTTGCCTAAATAGTACATATCACCAGACGGCATTCTCTTTATTTTTAAAATATTTCTGATTCTACTCCCCATAGCATACAATTTTAATTGAAACTGTAAATTCACCAAAAAACACCATTTCATTACACAAATAGGGCAACTTTAATAAACTTACTCACATGAATTATAAAAGAAGGACCGGAAAATAATCCTTTTTTTAGTACTTTTTAAATTTTAAAAAAGAAAATGCAAAATATCTATAATACGCCAGATTACTTAAATTTTTTTAGGATTTCTAAGAATTCTTCAACATGACTCAAAACTCAGAATAAAATATTTTGATTAGCGATATTGCTTTTTTTGAAAAATACACCTCCCCCCCCCAAAAAAAAAGTATTCAAGGCATAAAAAGCTAAATTACAAAATATTTGACTTTTTACAAATAAACATAATTTAATTATTACTAAACTCTTGAAAAAAAAACTAGACAAAGAATTATAATTTATTCTAATGTTCCTTAACAAAAGTAAAGTATAGAAGATACATTGTTTTAGTAACTAATTCATATATATTTTATTAATATTGATTGAATTTTTCCTCATTGACAATCTATCAATACTAAGTTAATATCTATTTAAAATTACAGTACAACTTCTTAGTAAAAACTAATTTTTTATGGTAAATTTGATGTACTAATATTGATAAAATATATATTATAGTAAAACATTTTTTTGCAGGTATTGTAAATAAATATGACATAAGCGCTAGTTGCCTCATTTTAAGCATTCATTTTATATGTTTAAAATACGCCAAGTAAAAACTTTAAAAAGTAATCTAACGGATTGAATAAATGGATGGACACTTACCACAAGCCCAGATGTCGACTGGTTTTCCATAGGGTTCCTTTTTCAACACCTCGGGGGATAGGTAACCCGGGGTTCCAGCGAAACCTGAACAAAATAATAATCATCAACTTTTTGTCAAGCGTTATAATTGTCAAGCTATTGTGCAGTTATTCAGGAATCTAAAAGGGATAAGACAATGGCCGATAAATTGATGTACATCCCCATTGATGATTACACTTAAAATTACCCATCCTGTGGATTACAATTATTAGTAGTCTAAACATATTAACATTCAACTTAATCAACCAACCAATCAAAATTCAAAAAGGTCCCCAAAGTTGATGAGAAAATGTTATAATAAAACTTTAAGGACTAGTGTAATCTAAAGCCCAATAACCCTAGTCATATTGCTAACAAATTTTTTTTAAAAATTATATTGCAGGTAGTAGGTAATGTTGATGTTGGACATGATGTCAATGTAAATTTCAGACGAATTTAGATTTATTTCAATTATAAACCATTGTTTTTTTAATTGTTCTATTTTTGGATCAAACTTGTATCATTGTCTTGTAGGATTTGAAATTGAATTTTTAAAGGATTAAATAAGTTGCGTGATTTTTGCGGTCAAATAAATGAATAAGAGATTGGAGAGCACGCTATTCTGAAATCAATATTATTATATTACAGTATTATTGACATTTTCCTCTGATCTATGCTAAATATAAATGCTTATGATGCCATCATCACGCAATTTTTGGTTCTATGCCATTTTATTAATCAGCACCTTTGGAGACTTTTTATTAAATGGGGTTCTTAATATTTTAAATCAAGTATTTTTGTTAAAGTAAATGATAAATATTACAAATATAATCCACAATGTTTTCTCTTTAAAGAACCTAACATAATCATAAATGCATTTTTTACTAATCTTTTTGGTCGATAAAGGGTTTCATCGAAATTTATAAAGGTCAATCTTTTATTTCTCATATTTTGACATTTTTACATTCTAAATAATCCCTTACCAAACCATGCTTGTTGATCTCCTTGGACCTCAATGGCGAGGCCAAAATCTGCCAACTTAACCGCTGCACCTTTCGTCTTGCTGGCCAGCAGAAGGTTCTCAGGCTAAAAATACAGAATGTGTAATTGTTTCTGTTGTTACGTACAATTTGTTTTAAAGGTCTTTTGTCGAAAAATTTAAAGTATTTAAAGAAAGTTTGAAAATCTTGCAATAGTTCTTGTTAGAAATCATAGGATTACAATTTTATTTGTACACAAAATTCAAACTTGAAGAAAAAATCTAGTAAACTATTAATAAACAAAATATCTATTCAATTCTAACATTTCGTTTAATATGTCATATTCAAAAAATTGTAATCCTAAGTTTAAAATAGGAAAAATCATGTTTTTGTTCCAAGAGTAAAAGTATTATATACATTGACACCAGTAGTTAGCAAAAAATGTATTGCAACAGTTATCCACGTAAAAACAGTAAAAATAAATATCAATAATGACACAACAAGTTGCCGTTTATAAGCATGAGGTATCTTTTGTTTTGTTTTTAACACCAATTTAGTAATTATCAAGTCGAATCAGGTAAAATATTTACTCAAGGCATGTAAATATTTCCTTTGTGTAATTATTGATCCTTTCCACACCCTTTTTTTAACATGTAAATTCAGGATACAGCCCTAATCCCAATAATAACTTGATTTGGCTTGATAATTAAAATACACAAATGATTATAAAAGATACACCGAAACTTATCGACATATATTTTAAAGTAGAATAAAGGACAGTAATGGAAGATATGATAGAAATAATGTTTGTATATTTAGTTTGTGTTAGTAGGAAGAAAAAAAAACAATGTTTAAAAAGTGCTTCGAGGAAGAGATAAGAAAAATATGCCAATAAATTTATGAAAACAATGTTACCATAAATACACAGCAGAATATATAAGGAATAAAATACACTGCACATATTATGTACACATTCATGTTAAATTTTTCCTTTTCACCCTGAAATTTAAATATTTTAATGTAAAATATATAAACGTAACTTTAAGAATATATTAGGACATTAGTTGTTAGTTAGAGAAAATAATTATGTTAATATTACATGGTTCAAAAAGAACATCTAGTTCAATCAGAAATGTGTTTTGATTATTACAACTTTTCTAGGGTTTAAAATCATTTGCGAAAAGAAAAAAAGAAAAGAATCAGTACAAAACCCTAGCAAACCCTTTAGCTAATTTGTTTTTATACACTATATCTGTGAGAAAACTTGGCTGGGATAACTGGAAATCCAATAAAAGTGATTAAAGAAACAATCAAGAAATATACCAACATGTTAGAAGAGCAAAGTTAGTAGATATAGAAAGTATATCATTTAGTTAATTGATGATGTCATTCATTTTAGTACCAAATAATCTTTAGATACTTAAGGATACTTAATATAGATATAAATGTTAAAAGTAACAATCTGTGCTGTATTAAAATATTCATACATTGAGAAAAGTAATGTTCCAAGAATAAGAAATTGTAGATAGAAAAAAAGAAGAAAGATAAAATAACTTTTATGTAGGGAGAGTTTTATATAAGGATATTGTGAGGAAAAAGATAATTTAAATAAATGGAAAGAAATAAGTATCATAAGACACAAGAAGAGAAATAAATAATGTTTTCCATAAAAACAAAGAATTGAGTTTCATAAAGTATATAAAAGAAGTTCACTGGGAACAAAGATTTGCTTCTAATACTGTTTATAAATAATGCTAGTAGAAAGAAAAGAGAAATTTAAAAAGTAATATTCTCTTTTATTCATATTTTCATTACAGTTTTTATCAATTAAAAATTATAAGGGTCCATTCAAACATTCTTTTGTAACTTTTCATTTGATTTTAATTAATTTCCTCTCAAAATTTAATGAAATGGAGTATTATTAAACTTAAAAAAAAGGATTTTCATATTTGTAACTTGTAATTTTTCAAATTATTAACCAGTTACTAAATTATAAATTTATTTAATGGTTAATAATTCTAGTATATTTATTGCTTTTGTATTAACCAAATATGTTTATTTTGCATAATATATTTGTTTAGGTTATTTTAATAAAAGAAAAATATATTTTTATAAATGAATCTTAATTCCAAATTTGATTTATATTTTATAGTTTATTAAAATTGAAACATTAAATGTTAATAACATTTGGGATTCTTTTACAAATTGTAACAAGAGTTTCATATGCCTATTTAAATATTTTTTACAGTGTTGAATTGGTTTGTGCCCTGTTACTTGTAATAATAAATGACTGTATGTAATTATACCACAGAAATATACATGCTTCATGTTACAAACTCATGCTCATACAAGAGACACTCTACCCTTATTTTTTCAAGAAAAAGTATATATCCTAAATATTATATAATAATCAAAGCAAGTATTAATCTTTTCATGAAACAATTGGCAAAATTAAAAAAAATATTGGGTTCTTTAGTTTGAAATATTAATAGGTATTTGCAATTTGAATTTTTTTGAATTGTTTATGCACATTGCACATTTTTTAAAACATGAATTCAAATAATTAAATTTTATTTTTACAAAGTGTTTGAATTTATTAACATTTAAAATATACTAAAACATAAAACAAATAATGAACATAGTAGAGTGTCCCTTTTATAATGAAGTCATGCGCAACATTTCTACATAATTATATGATGTAGGGAATATCAAGCTAAATCAAGGTTAATATTAATACATGCAGTAGTATAACAAACAAAATTACAGCCACAATTCAGAGAGGTTAATAACATGCAAATAATAGATATCATGTGTCAGCTGATATTGTGTGTTCTATCTTATGATTAGAGTATGCTTCTTTCTTTTTCAGTATAAATACTTCATTAATATGTTTTTTTTAAAATTAAATATTATAATGGAATATTTTCTATTAGATCTTTCAACAGCAAATTGAGCTTTTAAAAATTTTCTGGGATGGTTAGTAATAGTCCAGGGAAGGTTTGAGATGAAAAACTCTGCAAAAACAACCTAATGAAAATTCATTTTCTTTTTATA
The DNA here is from genome assembly GCA_900241095.1 of Acartia tonsa. Classification (NCBI taxonomy): domain Eukaryota; kingdom Metazoa; phylum Arthropoda; class Copepoda; order Calanoida; family Acartiidae; genus Acartia; species Acartia tonsa. The sequence goes on along the minus strand of LS052152.1, from coordinate 12,558 downwards.
ATATAAAAAATTAAATGTTGAAATATATAACCCAAACCTGCCTCATATAGATTTGCCCCATAAAGGGAAGGGAAAAGCTAATATTTTAAAATAATCAATATAATTGTTTTTACTTTGATAACAGGTTTATAATGTAAGGATAAGCTTTTCTCGTATTCATTCGAATCTGGTGGATAGGAACCGGTTCTCATCCATACGAAAAAACTATGTCTAGCACCGTTTTATATCAAGCTTTCTACGAATATAAAAATGTACAATCATAAGATTAAAACCAGTTTTTTAGCCCGTGCCTTTGGCAGCTCGGGGCTAAAAAAACTGGTTTTAATCTTATAATTGTACATTCTATATCCGCGGAAAGCTGTTTTTAATACGATGCGAGAAATAACTATTAAGGTTTCTTACTTTTTGATTGATTTGTAAGTTATAGTTATAGGAGGGTAGTTTACTTTGATAAGTATCAGAATAAATATTCACAATTTTTTACCTAGTTTAATTTTAGTTTAATTTCTTAAAAGATATAAATTAAGATTTCAATTGATCATAAATGACTGTAGCCTTAATTAGGTATATACTTTAGGTTAGTGAATTCTAGCTTTAGAAACCTTTCACAAAATGTTTATCAAGAAGTTGAGATATTTGTACCTCAAATATAACAGTTTATCAATAATAAAGTTAAAATTGGACATTTAACAATTTATTGAATCCTGATAAGTTTAGTTTCATAGTTTCTTGAATATTATACCAAAAAATATAATAGAACTTTATGTGTTAAGTAAAGAATTAGAAATTTCATTTTCAAGTTTTTCAGGGGTTTGCCCTTTTTCCACATGAAAACTAACAATGACAAATGACAAAAAAATACAAAAATATGAAAGAGAAATGTAAAATGTAAAAAAGAAAACACTAGAGAATTTTTGTCTTGTAAATAATTCTCTATAAATCGTAAGGAGATAAGAATAGTTTCATTTTATTTCACATACGGATGCAACATATTTCTTTTATTTTAAATATATTAAGAAATGAAAAAAAAGAAAAGTAAAAAAAATAAAAAAAAATAATAGCCCCCTTAAACAATAAACCCGTTACCAGAATAATTGTTTGGACATTTTGGTTTTAACTTTGAAAAAGTATTTCATTTTAAACAAAATGGATTGTATATTAAAATTGATAAAATTATGTAATTATTAAAAAGTCAGCTTAAAATTGGATATTAGTATAAGCTTGATGTAAATGTACAGGAAGAGTTAAATTACCAAAATGCCCATTCTAAAGAAAAAAAATGAATAGTACCCAATCTGGCATAGCCTCTGCCATTTAAATGATTTTTTTTAGGGGCCTTGAATCCATGAAAACATTGGTATTACATGTTACAACCGTTGCTAAGGAAAAAAGAAAACAGGACGAGCCATATAAAAACACCCAAAAATTTAACAAGAACAATTTCCCTGAAAACACAAAACAACCCAATAATTTATGATAATGAGTTTTAACTATTGAAAACCACAAAAAAATCTAAGGTTTAATGGCACGTCCTTGATACACTAAAAACTGGTCTAACTTGATTATAGCTGACAAATAATAGGCAAGAGATAAATGCAAATAACATACAATAACACTTTTATATATCTACAAAATGAAAAGAAAAATATTACATATACAGCACAACAGCCCACTTACCCTGTTAAAAAAGTCAACAAAAGATCAAAATTCAATTATTGATTTTAGATAAAGCAATAAATAACATTGAGAATATATATAAAAATGATGATTTTTTTGATTATCATATTTTAAAGCTATAACATAATGAAACTAACTTTTTTAACAGGGTAGCAAAGAATACTGTAGCAAAAACTTGTTTTTCAGTAAAATTTATTTTTACTCCAGCATTATGATATGATGAAGCCATATATAAAGTATTTTTCTTCTTCATTTAATAACTATTTATCTGCTTGTTTCATAAAGATTTAGTGTAGTAACTTAGATTAACAAATTCTTCATATGGAGACTTTTATACTTTATGAAACATGGATAATTAGTTAGAAAGGTTTTGAAATTCCCAGATATTAAGCTATCCATGAATTGTGATTTCTAGGAATTTCAAAACACAATATAGATATCAATAGTGCAATTTTAAGCCACATTATATCTTTGCCTATTTTACATCTGCCTAGCCAAGTTAAACCAAATGAAAAAATAAATAAAAAAGAATGAAACTGAAAACTAAATTCATACTTGAGGCTTTGGTTTTTCAGACAGGATAAGGTTTTCTGGCTAAAACATAAATAAAAACAATTTATTCTAAACCTAGTTCGAATAATAATCTTAAATAAAATAAATTCTGTTTTGTAATGCTTTTTTCTGCTTTTATTATTTTATATGAAAGGATATACCCCAGTATAAGGTAGACAGAATAATTATATATCATTACTATCTTTACATTTTTTAACCTTAAACTGAGATAGATCATAAGAAAATAAACAAATAACATAATTTATTTTTTATATAGGGGTTTTAATATTAATAACCATCACTTCTAGTTCTTTCATAAGACTAAATTTTTTTGTTTTTGCTTGCATAAATTGTGTTTTTCTATAATCTAGTGATTTTTAAAAATAGGTGTTTCCTACAAGCTTGCTTATTTTACTAAGCTAACTAAGTGAGGATATATATAACCAGAGTTGATTAATACAGAGACCAATAATATTCATTTAGCTTGAAAATAATCTACTTTTGTTGCTTTAAGGTTAATACAATTGAGCCATTTGAAACAAGTAAAATGTAATGTTAGAATTTCAAATTTTAAATAATTAACAGAAAAATAAAATAGTAATAGTTTGCCCCCATAGAACAAAGCAACAAAGTAAAAATTATAAGTCAGCTTTTAAAGAAAATAAGTCAAACAAATAAATGTTTTTCAAAAATTTGCATCAAAATAACCAACTCAATTATATGCATTATTTGGCGCAATTAATAAGGTAGTGGTATATATTCTATGCTGCACTAGTGTGTGTAGATATTATTCTTGTTTTTATTTTATTAATTATAAAACCTTTAGAATAGGTTGAGCTTAACTATTAGTTGCATGCATTATTATTTTTATCAATATTTCTAAAGACAAGGTTGTATCAGATTATTTTCTTAACTCTCCCATCTTACATTAAAGGACTTGAGAAAAAAAGAAAGACTATATTTCATAAATATTAGACCTTATTTTAGAAGATAAAATGACCATAAAAGAAAATAAATATCTTTCTTGAGACTAGAAAATCCTATAAAATAATATTGCTTTATAATTCTGCTAACCTTTACAGCAGAACAGTATAAAAAAGGAAAATAATACATCTGTATTCTTTGTAATATATATGATTAATTATAAGGACACCAATCCTCATCTAGCATAGACAAATTAAACAAAGAAAGTGTTCCATAGACAAATATTATGGTGAACAAAGAGATGGTGAATATTGCAACTAAGTGCTGACTAGTTATATTCCTATATTACTGTGCATTACCAACAATTTCTTGGTGTAAGCATTATCTTTTTACACTCACATTTTTATATTAACATTCCTTATTCCCAAAATGTTTAATTACAAAGATTAAAACTATTGTGACATATTTGACAACCATTTATAATCTGATACAACTTATTAGAAATAAGGATGACAACATTCATATGTAGCGCAGATAGCAATATCAGAACAGTTTTATCAATATCTACATTAGGGGAGGTAGTAGCTATTTAAATGATGGAGATTTTGAATCCAAGCCTTGAAGTTGGAGGGAGAGGGTTAGAGTGGAAATATGATTTTATTTTATGACTTTATTTGTGAATTAGGAAAGTGCTTTTTTCCCAATAGAGGAACCTAATATTTTATTTTGTATGAAGGATCCAACTTTTAAAAATAAATTCCCCTTGAATGGAATTAGTAGGACAAAGTAATTTATAGAGCAGCAGTGCTTCTGGAAAGACTTCCTTTTCATTCCAATTCTACTTTCTATGCATCTCTTATTATTATATCTACTTGCAAACTTCTAATAAGAATAATCAGTCCAATAGGAAATAATAATAATAATAATAATTACTCAATCATCATTCTCAAAATTTCTGTGGCATGCTGAGCTCAATTTATTTACAACTTTTGTCTTTAGGTTCTTTTTTTCAATTTTAATGTTGAATACCAAAGGTTTCAAATATACAGGCATACTTACCTTTTATTTTTTTTAAACTCTATAATGAAATATTTGAAAATTTTTATTACACCTTTATTTTGAAACCTTTATATTGCATAATTTACATTGTTTAATATTTCAAATTGACAAAAGTTGTATTTTTTTAATGCTGACAAGTTCTTTAATAAGAACTTAAATTATTTGTTTCCCTTTATTTTGACACATCTACATATATATAAATATATGTTAGGCCCTTATAAATTAAAGTTAAATTTTTTTTCTAAAAAAACGTTTTTAGAAGCAATTTTCTTAAATGCTGAAAAAACTTAAATAAAATAAAAGAAATTAAAATAAGATCATCTGTATTTAATTTTGAATTAAAGTTTTTAAAATAAAATAAAAAACTGAACTTGTTTGGAAAATAAGAATATGTATGTTTTAGTGGAGATAGTAGATTTTCTGACATTAATTATTCAGTCCTATAGCAAAAAGTTGAATTGATGTAACCTTTTAGACAACATTTTAAATTCAGAGGGTAAATATATAAATAATATTAGGCAACATCTTATTGGCTAGCTAGCAATTAATATTTTATTGCATAGATATATGTATTTTCTTCTATTTATTATTTATACCCTATAAATGTTTTTCAGTGACTTTTATTTGGAAAACTAGATATAAATAAAAATATTTCAGAAATTGATCTTTATCTTTTCCTAGGTAATTTTTTTTATAATAATTTAATAATTTTGTAATAATGACCCTATATAATGCTAAAGTTTAAAGTTTTTAAAAAATGAAAAAACAGGGGTACATAAATATTTATTGGATTGAAAAATAAACTTAGGACTGTTTTGTACACACAAAATATATATTAACAAGGACCAAATCTGGAACAATATTCATAACTTAAAATGTTTTTAATTCGACACCTAATATTTACATTTGGTGGCAAAGATCTTATCAAAGATAGTTAAGCATTCTTTACAGGGTACCTCAATGATTTTGGACAAAATATATTATAATATAGAATATTGAAATAGCTTCTGAAAGGTTAAAGTTGTATTACTCATCTGAAAGTCATCTTTTGATGTTTTACTTTTACATTTCAGACCAAACAGTAAGGGGGGTGGTTCAAAAGATTGATTTTCAGATCAATTATTTTTTTGTTGTTGAAAATTTCAACATTACAGAAGCATTTATATAAAATTCTTTATTTGTAATATAAATCATCCAAAACCTCAATAATACCCTATATAAACTTAAAAAGTCAAGAATTTAAAGTAAACTTGTTGGACCACTTTTTTATATGCTGCTGAAATTTTTTTTCCTCCAATTAAAAATCAGATGCATATAAAATTTATAAAAAAAATGTTTGTTTTCATTGTCCAGCAGATAAAACTCCATGATAAGAGCTTTGCAGAGACGAAAACATCCATGGTAGTTTCTGGTTCGAGGCCCGCCACAGTTTTTATTTAGATTTTTATTTCAAAATAGGTTTGTCAACATATTGGTATCATCATTTTCTTTTAGTTTTAATTTTTTAGAACTTTCACGATAATAATTTTTTCCCCACCATTGTTTTTTAAGCAATTGCAATTTTTAAAACTCAAAGAAAATGATCATAAACTAAAAAAATATACTAAACACAAAGAGATGCATGTTCTGCCTACCTTTAAGTCCCTATGAACAACTCCATTAGAATGGCAATGATTGACTGACTCTAAGATCTGTTGAATACAATGAGAAGCATCAGCTTCACTGTAGAATTCACGAGCTACGATATCCTCAAATAATTCGCCACCAGTCACTCTAGATACATAGATACAAGGTTAGATAGATAGTCGCACTGACAAGATAGATAATTGGTTGGATTGAAAGATAGAATATAGCTAATATATAGATTGGAATGATAATTTGTAGGGGCGGAAGGAGTTTACAAAAAAGATACATCAAATAATTTACTTATACAGACTAAAAATGAACCGCTAGAAAAGAATTACTGCTAAATATGACATTTATTAGTCTTCAGAAATAAAATTCTGCCTTTGTTAGGTAGCGAACTTAGGGGAAAAAAAGGGTTAAATAGGTCCTCCCCCCCACCTGAATGAAATTTGAGTAGTTCTATTGCTTTTAAACCTTCCTTATTAAAATTTAGGGGTGTAAGGGTTGGGGGTAATTCTACCCTATATCCCAATGAAAACTATTACTTACAAATCAAAGACTAAATAATGAAAACTCTCTTCTTGTATGCTATCATGTAGACGGACAATGTTGGGGTGCTGAAGCTTTCTGCAGATACGCGCCTCGCGCTCAAGCTTTTGAAAATCTAAAACAAATAGTTTAAATTAGTTATAATGTTTTTGTGGCGACGAAGAAAGTCTCTCAAAAAATCAGCATGTTACGTCATAAAAACGAGGGATTATCCATCTCTTTTTTTAGGGGTTTTCTTTCCCACTCCTCCTCTCCTCATCCCTATTTTTTATGACGTCTTTGAGGGACTTTCTTCGTCTTCGTTTTTTTCTGATAAATTGTGGAATAAATAGTCATCAGATCCATCAATGTGTTATATAAAATTTATTGCTATTGTCGTTTTCCTCACTGGATAACGGCCAATTATCTTGTTATTGTGTGTGTTTTTTCGTAGATGGAATAAATCCACTTTGAAAGTTGTTGTATACATCAGTATGAATATTGGGTATGATAGCCAATTGGTTAGCTGATTTCATAAAAAAATCTTTTAATGAATTGAAAAAATATTAAACGATTACTATAATATAATTTTTACATATGTTTTCAAAAGTGAAAAGATGTGTGTCTGTCTATGTGTCTGTAGCTCAAAATCTCGCGAACTGTTATGGTTTATAATTATTTTCAGGTGAGTATGTTTCTCTCTTAAGAGAAATCGCACCTGGGAAAAAATCCTTCTCCAATTATTTTCTTCTTTTTCTGTCTATAAGTAAAATTTAAAGCCAACTTTAGTCCTCCCCTTCTTTTTAGCCGCTAGTCGTAACTTGTCTTTATTTGGAATAGTATGTTAGTGTGTAGTAAATTATGTACATAAATCCAATTTGTAGGTTGGTTCTATCATATTATATATGTTAGGTAAGACATCAATTCCGCATAATAAACTATTTTTTTTATTTTGTCAAGAATACAAGTTATTACTGAAGCCAAAACTGTCCTAAACCATACACATTATTATGTTTTTTGGCTCATAGGAAACACTTTTTGGGTATAGTCTCTTTCATGGCAACGCCTCTTAAGGGGCGTTTCGTCGTATTTTCACGGTAGCTTTTCCCCTCTTTCTAGCCTTTGCGGGGCAATCACCAAACACAACTTAACCTAACCTAACCTAAAAAATCATAATATCAAAAGCTACTGTGAAAATACAATGAAACTCCCCTTGAGAGGTGTTGCCACGAAAGGAACTATTTTCTAATATGAAATTCTGGTGGAAGCAATTCCATACCCATATTACGTGGGTAACATTATTTCTCATAAGCATAAACAACCACGGCTAAAGGATGTTTAATCCCTAATTTTGTAGAGAGGCTACTATACAATAACAAATTTCAATTTGTCAAGCACATCTGGACTTTAACTGCAATGTTTTGCGAGTTATGTTAGTCTTAGAAATTTCTATTATATAACACCAGTAAGTAAAATGTAATCTTTATATAAAATTAACAGGATGTCTATGTGTGTGTCAGTCTGTTTTTCTGTTCCGAAAGATCTTGCTAACCACTGAACCGATATGGTTCTCTGTTTTTGAGTCTCCAATATATATTTGCCCTGTTCTTCCAATTACATATTTATTCCTGGTATAATATTATCAATACAGAAAAAGATAGAAAAATATATCTGGAAAAATATCTGGTGGATGAAAAAAAACAAGATTTTATTTTTTTTGAGTATAGTGCATCAACAATTGATATTCAAGATTCAGAGGGTTAGTTTTTTTTCTTCATATATGAAATATGTCTGTCTTTATATCTGGTAAAATTTCGCATAAAGCAATATATACAAATCAAGTATTTGATATCAGACTTTATCAAAATTTAACAGAGGATACTAAAAATTTTTGTTCAAAAAGGCCTTTATTATTAATGCACAATTCTTGGACTTTACTATAAAAACTTATCCTTTATTCTAATATCTTTTTTCTTTCTTTTTATGTTCATCTATGGCATGGAGTCCTCGGTATGTGTTGCAATCAAAACAAGAATAATAATGTCCAATACTAAAAAAATTTGTAAGACATATTAATTCTTCAGCAGACCCTTGTTATAGATTTAGCAACTGATCTTATTTATACAATCATATGAGGTAAAACTATAAATTAACACCCAAAAAAAGGTGATATTAGGCTGTAAACATCTAATACCCAAAATTCTGTACACATTTTTCTCATTTATTGCCTTTAAACTTTGGGGACTGTTGTCAATTCTTTATAGAAACTTTTCACCAATAATTTGATTTACAGAATTAGTAATCTTGTTTATCAAAATTGGAAGATATTAGGGATCTAAAGGGATAAGACAATGACCGATAAATTCATGTACATCCTAAATAATGATAAACAAAATTACCCCTTTATTAGATTATAATTAGTGGTTAAAACGTTTAAACACTTAACTTGATTAACCAACCAATTAAAATTCACTAAAGTCCACAAAGTTGTAAGAAAACGTTATCATAAAACTTTGGGGAATAGTGTTATAAACAGCCCATTGTCCCTGCTCTATCTTGGAATATATACATGAATTTCTCTTCGTTGTGTTATCCCTTAAGATCCCTGACCAACTCATATGACTTAAAGAGCAGCTTCGCTGATAAAAGGAATATTATACATTGTTAGCCTGGTTATTTCTTCACTAATGGCCTATTCACTGTATCCACTATTCTCATATATGGACAAATTTTCAAGGTTTTTATTTTCTTTTTTTGGGAGGGTTGGGTGACACTTATAGGGATGCGTCAGTGGCATGCAAAGGGTTTTGCTTGGGGGTTGTCATTCTTGAGGAGGTAAAAAAGGGGAAGGCAGACATACTAAATTTTAATCTAGGGGGGTTGTTGACTCTCCTATACCCCCTTTTGTAGCTGGACAAAGTGTCTCAAAAAAATCAGCCTTGTGACGTTATAGGAATGAGGGATTATCCATCTCTTTTTTGGGGTTTTCTTTCCCACTTATCCTCTCATCTCCCTCATTTTTATGACGTCACTTGGCTGATTTTTGAGACACTCTGTTCAGCTACCCCTTTTTCACATGCTTTTTGCTTATGAATGAGAAATGTGTTGAAGTTCAACATTTTTTGAAAACTCATCAAATGCTTTGTTGAAATCTAACTGTATAAAATTAATTTAATTCTACTTTATAAAGTAGTAAGTTGTGTGTGACTACCCAATAAGATCTCTTAAATGGATGATTTACCTTTGAGACAATTTTCAGGGATACTCAGTATTGGTTCTGGGCTATTTTTGGGGATAGATCAACCTCCCACCCTAAAAATCAAACTAACTGAAGGAGGACCTAACGACTCATGACTCTTAACCAAAAGTTTAAAATTCTAAAGATAATACATTCTGAAGGCCCTAGATAGAAAATAGAACATTTTGCTAGTAAAATGTTCAGATTATATAGAGGTTTCAAATAATAGAGGGGCATTTAAAAATTATTTTTCATCGAAAAAGTCAGGGAGATAGGGAGCAATGAACTGTAAATAATAAATTTGAAAGTGCCATTCTCTCATTGTTTAGCTTAGAAAATTGGAGACTTTTTATAAATCTTAATTGGATGGTTTTAGACTTGAAAAAGCATCCAAACTTTTCAACACATAATTCTAAACTACTGAAGAGGTTATTTTGTTTATCATCATTTGGGTTGAACATCAATTTATCATCTTGTCTTAACTCTGGAAAAAGTGAAAATAAAAAACTTTGAGAAATAGTGAAATTTTTCATTCAAATTGTTCTATTTTTTTTTGCTTTATTTATAAATGAATGCATAGGAAAGTTTTATGGCAGCTTTGTCATAAGAATACAGCAAAATTTTCTTTCAAAATTAAGTAAACCTTTATAATTTGAATGCTCTCAAGTTGTGAATGGGGCCATTTTACTCCCTTTTGCCCAAATATGAATTACACTGACCGCTCCCCTCCCACGATTGAGATTTTTAACTGCCCCAACCCCAAAACATTACAAAAAGCTTGGGCCTCCTTGGGATAAAGCTACAACTCATAGGTAAACCTCCATGTGTGATAACTTTATTTTCCATGTTGTAAACCATTTACACAAATTTCTAGCTAAACCTCTATGTGTGATAAATTTATTTTCCATGTTTTGAACCATTTACACAAATTTAAAGCTAAACCTCTATGTGTGATAAATTTATTTTCCATGTTGTGAACAATTTACACAAATTTCTAGCTAAACATCTATATGTGATAACTTTATTTACCATGTTGTGAACCATTTACACAAATTTCTAGCTAAACCTCTATATGTGATAACTTTTTTTACCATGTTGTGAACCATTTACACAAATTGAAATTCCGCTCATTCTACTTCTACACAAGAATAATTATATTCAAAAGTTGCCAAGTTTATCCATTAGGAAAAAAAGATTAGAGGTTGAATGCTGCAATTGGTCTGTTTTCACCAGGGATCTAAAGCGAAAAGACAATGACTGATGAATTGATGTACACCCCCAATGATGATACAAACACCCCTTCTGTAGATTAAGATTGGTGGTTGAAACTTTTGGACAATCAACTCAATAGACCATGCAATCAACATTCAATAAAAGTCTCCAAAGTTGTTGTGTCAACGAATAAGAAAACTTTGGGAACTAGATGCCAGATTTCCTAACACTCCATGTGTTTTCACCCCTATTATACCCTCAGTATTTTATTGGGAGTTTATCCAAAGAAGAATGTAAATTGAATGGCAATCAAAATACATTCATACAGTCCAAAAATTAAACTATAGAGTTGCTTTACAGCTTAAGTAGTGAGAAGAGACAAATTGTCAAAGAAATTTTTTCTCCATCCCAGTCTTAGCCAAGGAGACCATTTAAGTTGGAGCTTAAGATCATTATATGTGCATTTTAACTTAAATTTCATCCATTACTTGTATGCTCAATTAGGAGTTTCTTGTAAAGGTCCTCGAATAAAATGGTTGTTTGTCTCATATAATGACGTTTATTTTAAAAATTTAGAAATATTTTTTCTGATTGTTTCAAAGAAAAAATATTTTGGTCTATTACTCCACTTTAAGTTTGACGTCTTATAAATTTGGGCATTTTTGAAGGTTTCCCTTAAAGTCACTTATTGAGCACAGAACCCCCCCCCCTCTTTTTTTCATAAAAAAAGGATACAAGTATGCCCGTAGCGGTTAGGCATTGGAAAAAGACTACTACCAAAACAAAAGTACGAGGGGGGAGCTAGTGCTTTTTTTGCACACAAACTAAATGGTGCTAACTTATTGTTGCTGCACTTCTTATATTACAATTTATTCTTGTTAGTTAGATATAAAAAAATTCAATTCGCAGAAATACAAAATTTGTATAATTTAAGAATTCAGAAAATGTACGAAGAAAAAAACAAGGATAACGAAGTTCACAGCATTTGCATTTTTAACGTATTTTCAGTAAAAAAAAAAATTGTTTCTGCTCTTTTTTTCTCTCAAGTTTTTGCGAGTATAGGACGATAAACGATAAATTTATGAACATTTCGAATTATGTTCAACAAAATACCCCTTCCATGAACTATACTTTTTGGTAATTACACATGTTTTAAGTCAGCATATGAGAGGAGAATTTGGGAACCAGAGGTGGTTTCTTAAAAAACTTAATTGCTCACTGCCTCACTAAAATTTTTGAAAAATCCTCCAAAATCACATTAAAAATCTACAAAAAAATAAACAAAATAATCATATTATGATTTTATTTATTTTTTAAAATTTCATGATTTTCTCCTATATAATTTCAAATTTCACAACCAAAATGCCATTGAGAGAACGTAATATGTCGAAGACGAAGAAAGTCCCTAAAAAATCAGCATGTTATCCATCTCTTTTTTATGGGTTTTCTTTCCCACTCCTCTTCTCCTCATCCCTCATTTTTATGACGTCATTGGGGGACTTTCTTCGTCTTCTAATATGTCAGCAATGAATGTCATTGAAAATGTCATTAGAATTGAATAACATCTTGTGTTTTAAACACTGTTTAAAAATATTCAAACAATGGGGTATTGCCCCATTCGTGGCAACGTTCCTTAATGGGCGATTCTTCGTTTTTTTCACAGTAGCTTTTATCCTATCTCTAGCCCCTGCGGGGCCAATTGCCTAACCCTGTGGAATCACCTAACCCAATATAACCTAACC
>LS052144.1:10710-32123 GCA_900241095.1 Acartia tonsa | reverse complement strand
GACCTATGAGAAGCTACCCTGTAAAGGAGAACCCGATCGGTTCAGCGGTTAGCGAGATCCTTCGCTACAAACAAACAAACAAACAGACAGAGAGACATCGTTCTACCAAGACTTTTAAAAATTAAATGGTTAAAAATACCACCAGTGGTTTTTGAAATCTTAAGCTTCAGACAAAAATCTTACTACTTTATCCAAAACGATTAGCTGCTGTGTCCCTGGGATCTAGGGACTCTGTCACCAAAAGAGTTAGAAGGGGGTAGAAAAATACCCTAAAACCATCTTAAGGTTTAAATCTAAAAATAAAATAGCATAAAACTATCCTGGGAATCTGAAGCTTCCCTCAAAAAAACTCAATCGGTTCAGAAGTTATTGAAATCTGAAGCTTCAGTCAAAAAAATACATTACTACTATAAAAAAAATAGGATAGTCCTATCTTTTTTCATTTAATTAGTATGTGATTATAAAATCATAAGAGTTTTGATATTATAAATTTAGCAACAGTGATTTGACCCTGTATTAATTTAAGCATCTAAGATGTATGTGTGTGTGTTTGTCTACGTGTGTGTGTTGTTATATCTTGGATTTATTCAAGGTTACTTTACTGCAAGGTTAGAAAATTAACTTTAATCATATATTTGTAAAATATGCCCTCTTTTAAATAATTTGAAAAGGAGATTATAGACGTTTAAGTTATTAGGCCGTTAAAAAACCTTCTAATGTTTTATTACTGATACAAATAGTTCCTTCAAAGCATAGAATTTCGGGTAATATATGAACATCCAACTACGTTAAAAGACACTAGAAATTACACCCCTGCACTTTTCATTGTAAAAAAGTTTTTAGAAAATGGAAGAGGGAAATTTTTCCAGGGACAATTTCTACTTTAAAGCAGTTACCCTCGTTAGAAATAGTTATAAAACTTCCTTTGACCCACGAGAAGCGGTTAGCGAGATCCTTCGGTACAGACACACAGACATCCTGATAATTTTAGATAAAGATGTGTTCATGCTGCCCACATATCTACTAGAATTCCAAGTCATTAGAAACCATTAATTTTGCATCCCACATGCAAATCCTCCTTGCGCGTATGGTCTGTTGGTCTGTCCCTGTATGACGGATGACAGTGACATGAAAATGGATGACATGGCGCCCAGGGCAAAAGTGAAAATGGAACGTTGGCCATTAGAAATATACTAGTCTAACATGTTAGTTGATCTTGCTTCTCCATTTTAATAAATAATTTACTTCGATAAAAGTTCGGTCAGCCTTTAAAAATTTATAACAAGTGCAGTTTGTTACTTTTTAATAAAGATCTTGCAATTAATGTGTCTGCAATAGTTTAGTATCATTGTCTTTGTAGAAAAAGATCTGGTTCTACATTGTTATAATAATAATCCTAACAGGTTTTAAAATGCTTTTTAAAACTAACGCTTTTTATCCAGACTTTCATCAAATTGCTATTTCATTAACTAAATATATATATATATTAGATGTAAATATTAGGGTTTAAAATTTAACATTTTTAACTACTTTATTAATAGACAGATTATTTTTTAACTATTAGATTGTTTAACAAGTTATCTATTTTTAGTATCGGTCTAAAACATATCTGTGAATAGTTTGTTCTAAGAAATGGGCGCTAAAGGGAAAGAAAACCAAAGTGCTTTGAAGAAAATATACAAAATATATTTTTTTATCACATTTTCAAAATTCATAATGCCAAAAAATTAATTATTAATTGGATGAAACGACATATTTTGTTCTACTTATGTGCGTAAGATAAATTTTACAACGTCAACTTTAAATACTTTTGAAATTATAAAAATCTTGAAGAAGAAAACATAAGATAAGACAAAATTAATGGCGTTAAGTACCAAAATATTCTTTAAATTGCTCATTATAATTTTTTAAAATAGTAATAAATAATAACTAATGTTTTTATAAGTGTAATTTTAAACTCCTATTTTGTAAGAAAATTAGCTTCTTACTAATCTTATTTAGTTTAATAGCTCGTATCATAAATGTTTTTGAAGGTGTAAAACACATTCCAAAAAAAAAATCTAAATTTAAAAAAAAATACTATTATTTTGTATAGCTTCTCTCATTCCTCACCCTGACTGTGCATGCAGGCTACAGTCCTCTTCAGTTCTTCAACTAACCTCAGAAAATACAAACAAAAAAAATAAATATAAAGAGGGGGGGGGGAGTATAGGACTGTGTGGAATCTCCCAGAGAGAGAGGAGACAATGAGCTGTTTATTACACTAGTCCCCAAAGTTTTATGATAACGTTTTCTTATTCGTTGGCTTTACAACTTTGGGGTTTATTGGTTGGTTTATTAAGTTTATTGTTCAAACGGTTCAACAACTAATTTGAATCTACAGAAGGGGTAATTTTATGTATCACTTGTCTTGTCACTTTAGATACCTGAGATGCTCCACGTACAATTTTGTAGATTTTATGTTGTCAATTTACTAATTTGAAGTGAATGAAAATATGAATTAAAATAAAAACTAAACGATAAAAAAACCAAACTACTAATTAAAATTTTGTGTGTTTAAATTTATTGAAATGAGATTGGACTGAAATTATCTGTTAGAATAATTTTATCTGGTGGACAAAAAGTTAATTATGCTAGGATGTTTTTTTTTTTGTTTTACAGAAATTTAAGGATAGGTTTTTTTGTAGGTGCGTTCAGATATGAGTAAAGGGGTGTTGACATCAACAAAAATAGTTTATGCTCATTTTTCTTCGTCGTCCTGTTAATGTTTTTCAACTCCTAAAAGTTTAATGATTTTTTACCCATCCTCATTTCAAAATTATTTGTCTGTTTTTCATGTGACTTACTAATACTGCTCTTAGTTTCGTCTTTACCTTTTCTGATTTATGTTATAATCGATACCAAAATTTACTAATGTATTATCAGGTGCATGAATATAAAAGAATTTTTATGGGATAAGATTTTTATTTCTAATCTTACTGCTATTATCAATGTGTAATAAGCTTAAAATAGTTGTAGTGGGATTTTAAACTATGAAACTCTGAATTTTTTTTAGAAAGAAACATATTACTTTATTCCTTAAATAAAAATATTTAATTATATTGTGTAAATATTTTAATTGTAGGTGCCACATAAACCAAGTCACCACACTTTATACACAAAAACAACAGTATTAGCTTCACATTTGGTACCTAACATTAATTCTTTAATGTGTTTTTAAGTTTTCGTTTTGCATCTACGTTAAGAAATGGTTAGGTTAGGTTATGATAATTAATGTTTATTGTAATAAAGCCCGTGTAACGATCTTAAGACTGGGCATGATATTTTTGATATGGTAGAATGAAGGATGTTAAAAATGTCCTATTAGAATTCTTGAAGTCTGAAAGTAAACACCAATGACATTTTATTTTGGTAGCTTTAAATTTGACTTTAAACTTTAAAAAAATATAAATGTGTAAATTATATTTAATATTGGAAAATAGATTTTTTCATCCTCATATAAGGGTTGAAAATTAAAAATGTTAGAATCAAAGTTCTTGGCAAATATTTTTTCTCCAAAAGAAAATTAGCTGAAAATTATCTAAAACAAAAAAAGAGAAGGAATAATATTAAAGAACAGAGATAATAGTTCTACAAAGTAAATAAAAAAATAATAAAACTAGAGAGGGAGAGTACAATTGCAGTGGCTAGAAACAGGAGAAAAGCTACTGTGAAAATACGACAAAACCCGCAGTTTAATTTTTTTTCCATGATAAAAAAAATTTTATATAAAACTTTTTCCAGATACTTGTCCATATCTATGTAAATATTTTTTGTTGGCAGAAATCAAATTAGCAAATAGAAAATGCAAAAAGTGCAAACTTTCACAAATGAAAGGATAAGATTATAAATGGAAAAATGGACCTACGAGAAGCTTCATATTGATCTAGTGGTTAGCGAGATCTTTAGCTACACACACATACACACAGCCAGCCAGACACACAGTGATCTTGTTACTTTTATATTAGGATATACAGAGACATATTGTATGATTTAAGAAAAAAAGATTTTTCACCAGTGAATATATCCCTTGCTCCCTACAAACTGCACAAATTTGCATTTTTAACAAAATACTCTTTCACATTTTTTGTTAAAAACTACAGTTAATTCATTTTAACATATTTTATCTAAACAAATGTTAATTTGTTTACAAATTTCTTTTCATTTTCTTGACAAAAGAATAAATTTAAAGATAAAATCTAATTTTAGAAAAAATATATGTGATTTTATCAAAATTTAAATAATAAAACACCCCAAAAAACACATTTCTTTAACATTTCTGGGATTCAAGAGGACTGTGATTTGAAAACCATCTTTTTTCATAATGTTTTTGGGTTTTGTGTCAGCCAAAATCCAATATATACAATATACAAATTTTAGGGGGTATAATGGATAATAATTGAACATCAAAAAATTCATTATTTGGATTTGATTTTTTTTGGCAAAATTTCACACTGTATATAAAATAGATTTTGATAAAGGTTTTTTTTATATTCTACTATCTATGTAAAATCCTTCTATTCTAGCCGTGTAAAAATAGGTCCTTGAAAAATTATCTTTGTCTCGTTCACCCATTTCCCCAAAAATCAAATTTCGGGTCTAAAATTGCACTATCACATAAGGTTTTCAGGACGTATGTTAGTAGAAATAAATTGTGACTTATCGAAATTTTTGTCTTTGGTTTCTGACGAAGATTGCGTGTAGAATTGGCACAGATATCTGTGCATTCACAGCCAATATTAACATAAAATTTACATATTCTACTCATACTATTGCAGTGAAGAAGTCTTCTCAATTTTAGAACATTTTAATCTTATGAAGGGAACTAAGTTAAGGCTACTTATAAACTATTAGCTCATACTATATAATCATAGGGCTCCAACCCAAGCAGCTGGTAATAATTTTTCCCGTGAAGATAGGTGTTACCAACAGTTGTTACCTCTAATCATAATGTAAATAAAAGATAATAGCTTTAAAACCATAATATAAATAATAAGAAATCTCATGATAAGAGGTGAATTCTGCCATATGGACAATCTTGTATTTTTCTACTTAAAATTATAGATTATTGATAGATTTTTTTTATTGAAAAATCTAAATTTCTGTCTTAGTTAAATTGTTATTCATGATCATAATTTCAAAATAATTTAGCTACACATTTTGCTATTAAACAAATGTTGTCACAGATAAAAGATTTTTTAATTAAATACTTGTTAATCTTAATTCAATAATTTTTAATCAAACCAGAGTTTCTTCATAAGGATGGCTTTTTCTTTTATTGTTCTTTTTTCATCTGGTCAACAGGCACAGCTTACTAAGAAGGGACTATCCTATTTGATACCAGCCAAGTTATTAAAAGTAATTCCATTAGACAACTAACCCTCGGTATCTATATTGAAATGAATATTAGTAAGTTGCTCCACTGATTCAATAACTCAACTAATGATGATTGTTCAATTGTATACTGTCCGTACATTGTAACTAAAACCTTAACAAATATTTGATGACTTATGGAAGGTCATAGCTGACTAGGCTGACCGCCATTTATAATCAAAACATAATTAATGTAGTTATACTGCCCTTGTATTGGTGATTTTTCTTGGAAAATAATTAGAGATAGCTTAAATAACTCTTTTACAACACACATTAAGCATTTTTACTAAAAAAAACTTTTTACTAAAAAGCCTTCTTTACTCGCCCCAGTAAGCAAAATTTTCATATTTAAAATAACTTGTATGATACCTTTCAAGTTAATGCTTTATTTAAGCTTGCTTGAAGAAATACCCAATTGTATGAGCTGAATTTTTATATGGTTAGGGGGGCGAAAGGTTATTTTTTTGTTGTCAAAATGAGAATGGCTTTGCTTGCATATGATTATAATTTTGACTTTTCTATAATAATGGCCTGTTAGTAAGCATGTCACATTTGAAGGTGAGCTTTGATTTCTATTTAACTCATTTAACTTATTTCAAACTTTAGAAAGATTTTATTTAATAGTGGCATTTCATCTAATTTGAATGTTTTATTCTATATATGCTCTTTCTATCTTCCTTTTAAAAATAAATCTTAGCATTGGTTAATTGGGGTTAGATATTACTACGGACAAAAATTGATGTCTTTAATAAAGAAATCATAAAATCAAGAAAATATTAATAAAAACATAAATTAAACATGCATTCTATTACATACACCCAAAACACACACACACTCACCATAACAATTACAAAATTCAAAATTTATATCTATTTATAAAATTTTCAAAGGTTTGTCATACGAGGCTAAAGATAGTGAGAAGCATCGTAGCTATGGTACTGGAGGGCGGGCGCAGACTGTAGATATATAGTAAATATAAGCCTACAACTAATAACCTTTAGTGTTGTATTTTGATAAAAAATATTATATATTACATATTTTTTCGGTTTTAAAATAAATAATAATTCTATTAATTGTTAACTGTTCCTTAGCTGTATTTGATAAAAAGAAGAATAAGATTTATAATTGTTTTGGAATTAAGGCAAAAAAGATTGGATATTGATTTTAATTAAGGGCATGACGATAGGGTTTTGGTTGGATTAATTAGAATTTTATCAATTTTGGTTTTAATTGGAGGCATTACATATATGTAATACATATATGCATACAGGATGAAGTAAAATATTTTTCTTTTGGAAATTTTTACCTAATTAAGTCAAGAAATACTTACCTAACATTCTATTTTCAAACATTTATTTTCAATTTATAGTATTTTTAAAGTGGACCATGAGGTTTTAAATGTAAAAATATATTAATGCTTGAAACTATTTTTAAAAATAGAACTCTTATTTTTTTTGGAGACACTGTTTTAGAAACTGAATTTTTATTGGAAGCAAATATAGATGCCTGGAATTTGTACTTTTAAAACAAACTATTATTATTTTTATCCAACGTTAGACTAAAACGTATCTGGAAATTTGTTTAATATGTTTGTCTCAAATCGTATATGGAGCACAGTTAACCTCATAAAAAATTAAAAACTTATTTTGGTGCTTACTTTACCCCGGCAATGGTTAACAAATTATTTTTTTTATGGAATTATTAGTTGGGGTGGAATCCAAAAATAAGTTTCAAACAAAACACCTTAATGTGATAACTAAGGTTCGTGTTCCCGACAAAGAACTCAAAATGTAACTTTTTAAAGTATTGGCCGATTTTAAAAAGATTTTGTTTATGTAGTCTTCCTTTTTACCTTGACATAGGTGTAATTTTCCATATTTGTACATTATAGCAATATAGTCATTTGGATATTGAATGTTTAACAAACTAAAAAAAATTATTCTCTGTCCATTAAAACAGATTAGACTTTCATTTGTCCCAAGAAATTTGTCAAATATACTATAAAAAAGGAAAAAATGTAATATACTACGACATATTTCTCGTAAATTAGTTAAGGCATTAACAGGCATGTTTTCGTGTAGATTATTTGTTTCAACAATAACATCAGCAAAAATATCATTAAAGTAATACATTGCATTGGTGCACTTCCAACAAAAATCGAACAAAGTTTTATTGCAATAGAAATATCGGATCAACTGCAGTTGACAGTAAAATATTCCTGGTAACGAATATTTCAAAAAATCTATCAATTTTAAAGGCTGCTAGCTGCCAAACGGCTGAACGTACAGATCATGCCCGCACGCCGGCATAAGAAGCCCTACAAATAATCTGGAACAGCCAAGTTCCAATGATGCACAGGAAAAGCTTTACTGAAGAAAAAACGCGTAAAAAATGTCTTTTTCGCGCATTTATCTGCACTGCGAGATAATTGTGCATTATTGATTTATGGCTGTTCCAGATTATTTGTAGGCCTTCTTATGCTGCTTAAAACGGTGTGCGGGTATGATCTGTACGTTAAGCCGTTTGGCCACGAACTTTTGTTTCTTTTTTTTCATTTTAAAATCAAAATTATATTTGGTAAGAACCCTACACCACGCGTAAATATAATATCATGGATCTATAATTAACCCTAAGTGTTTGGGACATAAAAAGAAAAAATCTTTTTCTAAATGTCTTGTTAGAATGCATGAATAAAAAAAGAAGCAGAGCGACATAAGTTTTTTTGTGACACTAGCTGTTTTCTTGAATATTTAGTTATACATAATCACATTACACATAAGTCGTATATTCGGTCTGATTTGCATGAGAATTTAGTAGGAAACGATTTTAAAAACTCAGCTTATATCTGGAAAGGTCCACATTTGTTCTATTATTTACAAGGCGATAGATGCAATTGTCCACAAAAAATACTTGAGATAAAAGGATGAAAATCTATATTGAAAATAATTTGATGTTTTAGTTTGGATTAATTTTGATACTTCTTCGGTTTAATTATAAAAAGATTAAAATCATATACGCGCCTTGAAACTAGATTTAATTTAATGTTGGCTTTGATTGCTAAAAATATTTATCTTATCTTAATCCTTACATTCCTGATATCTACATGAAAAAAGGCTGAGAATTTGCCATGTTTCCAGGAATAGAAGAATGCTTTGCTGATATTCTTTTTTTCTTTCTTTTGTCAATATTTGCGAGGTGACTCCCTCCTCCTTCTGCAAGGTTTTTTGCAACAATTTATTTGCACAGATTCTAAATGTATGAGAATTCGGGGAAAATGCAAATTCATACGCTTGTAAAGTGTGCAAAAAAAGAATTTTTGCAAGCGATTTTATTCCTATTTTTGCTGTTTTTGCTAGAAAAGATATGAAAAGTCTTTCACAAAACAAGGATGGCAACATTTATAGATAAAAACGTATAGGTTCACTTTAAACAATTATATACAATGTTTGATACATAAAAATATAGAATTTATTTATTGTAGTATATATAGTCAATTTTTATGGGTGACTCAAGTTAAAATTAGACTTAAAACTGAAAAAGTAGTCAAAGTTTTCTTAGGTCTTTTAGAAAAGTTGGGGATTTCACTTAAAGTGACTGGTGAGCACTGACAACCCCTCCCTATTTGTTTTTGAAAACAAGAAAGGAAGTCGGCGTTTTTTCCTGGTGTTCAAGTTACCTTACCTGACCAAAAGTAATAAACAACTTTTACCCAACTCCCAAATTTTAAATTTATTTTAAAATTTGGGAGTTGGGGTTCACAGTGCTCAACATGGTTCCTTGTGAAAGTGTCGATAATATTCCTATTTGAGGCTGACAGTCAAATTAATTACTCTAATGTAACCCAATCTTTGGTTAGTCTCTAAAAACTCAATTATAACATGGTTGATTGCCTAAACATCAAATTGTCAAATAAAATAATAATAATCTACCAAGGATTTAAATTTTCAAATTTGCATTAAGGAAAAGAGGATATGAATAATTGGTAGAAACAAAAGTTTGTAACAAAAAAGAATGAAGGTTTTAAAATACGGTATTTAAAGTAAAGCTATTTTGCTTCCAACTTTTCTGTTAGTTTAAAAATAATTATTTTGAGAAGCTTTTATTTTTCCATCCTGCTTTATTGTAGCAATTATTTTCAGAGAAAATAATCCATATTGGAAAGAAATCCCTATTGTAGTTTACCAGAAAAAATATAATACAAAATATTTTTTTTGCTCATTGTTGGGGTTGACAAGATTTCAAGGGGGATGGGCAGAACTTTAATATGAAAATTATGGACGTGCTTTGCAAAACCCTATGTTTTGATCAACCTCATCCAATTAATTTAATTTCCCCAAAAGTTTACATTTTCCTTTTTCTCTGGAAATTTACACAGATGATGGTGAAAGAAATGGGAGGTAAGTGGGGAGCCTAGATCTGTTAGACCCCCCCCCCGGTATTAAAATTGTGTCCCCCTATTATTATTATTTGCCAATACACATAATTGTCAAGCATAAAAAATTGCAAAAAATAATTACAAACACAATTCATTAAGTTCTAAGAATCAAAATATACAAACACATATTTTTCCATGAACAAAATAAATAAAAATCCGGGAGCAAAATATGTGGAGTGAGTGGATGTGTGAATGGCATTTTTGCATAAAATTTGCCAATTGGCAATATTTGAATTTTCAAAACATTTGTTTTTCCTCCCTCTCTCTCTCTATCTCTCTCGCTCTTAAAATGTAAGGATAAATAAATTGCACCAAAAATATGTATAAATTTAAATGATCCGTGGGTATAACAAATTAATTTTCAAAGCCGAGAAAGCTTCTTTTGAAATTAATTAGTGATAAAGCAGATATTCCCCACAGAGAGATTTGCTTGATGAATAGTTTACATTGTACCCAAAGTTTTACAGCCAACTTAATTTATTCATTGGCCTTTCAGCCAAAATTCAGTATCTAAAGAAGGGGTAATTTCACTTGACATCAATTTATCGTCCATTGTCTTATACTTAAGATCTCTGTTAATTTCTTCTTTGGCTACATAATTGCTATTGAGTCTTAAATGATCAAATAATATTTTAATTATCAAAATTCAAACTATTGAATCATTTATATATTCCAACAAAATCTATCTGTCTATCAACTTTGGACACAATTTATCTATCTATGAGCTGGAAGATTAATTGTGTGTTTACTCTGTGATTGGTGGGATGGTGTGGGATTGGCAAAAATTGGATTCTTTAGTCATTCCTGTACTGTAAAATTACAACACTTTGCCAGTCTAAATTGCGCCAATACCTACTGTGTCTGTAGTTATTTTGTTGCACTAGGCCCGGTCTAGAATTATCTATGCTGATTGGTTGTCCTACACACACCTGTAATTAAACAAACCAACCAAGGTAACGCCCACCCCCATCCCCCTTTTTGTAAACCCCTTTTTTACGTGCGTGTGTGTGTTGATTTTTCAGTGACCCCGACCATATGCAAATTTTAAATAAATTTTAGAACTTTCGAAATCATAAACTATTGACTTTTTAAAAATTAAAAGTATCAAGAATTAAATTGATATTTAGATTTTTTCTTAAACCTACTTTAATTCTTAGGTAATAATTGTATACAATATTGTTTGGTCAAATTATCACATTTAAAAGTTGTTTAATAACATTTTATAAATATTTTTTTCTCTTCGCATAACGTCAAATGATAAAAATGAAATAAATCTCTAAAAGTTTCTCAATAAACAAAGCCAAAACCTTTATTTAATTAAGCAATAAAATCTAATCAGTCCTGTCTTCAACCTAATTACTATGACCGAGATTTTTTACTTTTAATAACAATCAATGATATGCATAAAAAAGTAGAAAATCATGAATTCATTCAATTTTTTGGTTGGAAATATTAAAGTTTGATTATTTGCATTGTTAAAAATGTTTCAAATATTGGGTTTAACCTCGGCAGGTTTTTGAACTAGTTTAATAGGCCGGATGAAATAAAGCATTCCTATAAAATTTTGTGCCAAACTAAATCCTGCCACGATGATAACAAAACTGGTTTTATTCTTATAAATTTACATTTTAATATCCGCGGAAGCTGTCTATAAAACAATACGATAAGTATTTATTAAAGATAATAAATAAGTCATAATACCTTAATTGTACATATTTAGGAGAAAAAAATTAAGACTATATAATAGCATCCATATCCGAAATAAGTTTACCTAGTCACCAAGTTGAAAAAAAACCTTAATCATGAGCCCAATGAACCTTGCTATTATAAGATCACATGTTATGTACTTAAGGTCAAACATTTATAGACACTAATTTCATCCTAAAACTACACAACACAAAACATTGAAAGCTTACCAGGTAAAAAGTAATCGCAAATTGATCTTACTTCTTTCTATATCATCAGATAAGTCAACTTGTTTTGTGTTAATTATCAATTGCTTTAAATACGAAAATAGTTATTTCTCGTATCGTATTATAAACGGCTTTCCGCGGATATATAATGTACAATTATTTCTATATTCGTAGAAAACTGGATATAATACGATGCTAGACATAGTTTTTTCGTATGGATGAGAACCGGTTCCTATCCACCGGATTCGAATGAATACGAGAAAAATAGTTTATAGGTTTGGTGTTTTTTAAATACAATTTTTAGTAGTGCAAGCTACTCTATAAGTATCTGTCCGTCCGCCCTGTTCCATGAAAAAAAAAATACAAAAAAAGACCATTTGACAACAATGGCAACCAAATCGCAAGATTGTGCCTACTGCTGTTATGACAGATGCGTGATAATAGAAGTTAGTTAGCCTTGGTTGCTGTGCCTGACGTTACAGTGTCAGTTAATGAGGTAGTTCTTGTAATTTATCGTATAGTATTATAGACAACTTTCCGCGGATTTTTATGATTTTCAATACAGTATTCGTGGAAAATTGTCTGAAAAATGACGCTATAAATGATTTTCTATATGGCCGAGAACCGGTTCTTATCCAGCGGATATTAATCGGTTTCGAAGCCATTCTGTAAAAAATCTACCTGTTCAGACTCAAGATCGAATCTGTTAGCTCCATTTGGAAGGCCGTACGGATGGTCCATGGCTTCACTGGGACTAAACAAATTATTTTTATTGTTTTTTTAGAAAATAAGGATGACAACATTAATAAATACAAAGCCTAACAAAGAGTCAGATAAGACAAACAAACGAACATTATTAAAAATAGAGTGAGAACGCATTGGTAAATACATTATTTAGAAGTTTAAAGAAAATTTCTAATAAATCTGTTCTAAAGTTAAGTGAATACAGGATGCTTAATACGAACATACTTTATAACTTGATTGAACCTGACTATTGCAAGAATTACAATAACAAGTTTGAAATCGATAGGTTAATTCCAACATGTCTTAATTGCCATCTAGCGCTATCATACATAAACGGAAGGACAGTTTTGACTAAAATGTAGAAAAGCTATGCTGTGAAACGGGATATCACTATTAGAATTTTACTTATATTTTAATCACAATTTTAGGTATAATTGTTTTTCTTTAAAATTCATATACCTCATCTAAACAAGCATGAAAACATCAAAAATTATTATTTATGTTTAAAATGTTTGTTTGTTGTCCTAATGATGATTTAAATAAAAATCAAAGTACAATTTATTACAAGAATTATGTTATCCATCAGCTTATGTATACAAAATGATTTATGTAAGCACAAGATAAAGTTATTGACAGACTGAATGAATTATTAATTTAATGAACATTAGTCATTGGATCTTAGCTTGGAATTTCAAACATTCATTTCTATTGACATTTGAGAATTGATATTTACTCACGGTTACTAACTTTTAATTGTAGTCTTGACACCCGTGTACCCTTGAAAGGAAGTTCGTTAAGTCATACAGTGGCGCCACCAT
Source organism: Acartia tonsa (assembly GCA_900241095.1). Lineage (NCBI taxonomy): Eukaryota > Metazoa > Arthropoda > Copepoda > Calanoida > Acartiidae > Acartia > Acartia tonsa. The sequence goes on along the minus strand of LS052144.1, from coordinate 18,801 downwards.
ATCATTTTTTAGTATTTATTTTCTAAGGGCGATTTTTCTTGGGAAGTTGCCAGTTGGTGATAACCTTTCCCAAAATAGCTATAAACCTTCCCAGGACCCTTGAGAAGCTAAATTCTAAAGGAGTATTATATAAGGTCAGCGGTTAGCAGGATCCTTCGGCAGAAGCACACATACAGATCCTGTTACTTTATTATTAGGTTTAACCAACGAGAAAATTATATTTATGGAATTGCGAACAAAGGAAAATTTATGATTTATGCTCGTTAGTTATTGGAACCTTTACAATACAAATTCATACTGTTTTTGTAAAGCAGATTGATGAATCATACAGCTGACGTTCAGACGGATATTAAGAATTTTAGAGAAGACTTACTTCTACAAAAAAACATATAAAAATTTGCAAATAGTTGACAATAAAAAGTGAAATAGCAAAAATGAAATCTATTGAAAACCAAAATGTTACGTGGACATAAAAAATGCTAAAAACAAGATAATCACAATAATAAAAGTGCATGTTCACAAGAATGAAAACATAAAATAGCAAAATTCAATAAATTAAACTATTTGATATTTACCACAGGAATCGATTTTGATATTAAAGAAAACTATTTTAGTAATGAGAACAAAAAATGCTGTTCTTTTCATGTAAAATTATACAAAATTGCCTAAATCAAAATAAATCATTGTGAAGTAATTATACATATCTATTCTAAAACATCCGTTTTAATTATTAAAAAAAAGAAAAGATTTGATGTATTACCGTTTTTAATTATAACATAATTTATATTCGAACTCATAACAAGGTATATTTAATGCTACAGTCGCGGGTTAATTTTGGTTATAACCCTCCTTGATACAAAAAAAATAATATTTACCCTAATTCTGTTACTCTGGTATCACGAAAACTGGTCGCCTGAAAAATTACATAAAATTATTTTTTTCTAGTATCTTCGCCCTCTGGATGGTGATCATCTCTCTCTCTCTCTCTTTCTAAAAATAGAAAATAAATATTTTTAAGTGACTATTTTAGATAGGAGTGCCTAAAATACCACCTAAAAATTGCCGTAAACCAGCCCAGAAACTTTGCAAAACCTTCCCAAAAATATCTCAAATAACAAAAGTATCAAAAAGCGTTTTAAATTTAATTTTAATTTTGTTAATAATGATTAATTGTGATTTTAAAATCGTGTTATGTATAATGACTTTATTGAATCAACTATTGATTAATGAATTAGCAAATATTAAGAAATCGTGTTTCGCAGATTTTTAAAAGCTGAGATTTTCTATAATTAGATCGGTTCGTAGGTACGAACGTCCATGCCAAATAGCTAATTCAGCCTAATTTTGACCTTTTGAGATTATCTGTCGATTTCAAACTTTGCATGATGATTCATGTAACAATTAGGCATCATTTAGAAAGTATAGCAACTATATGATCGTTAGCAGAAAGTCAGAACATGTTGAATTTTTCCTTTTTACTTTAATAACCAACACTTTTTTTGTTTGATATAATTATCCTTTCAAGTGAATTTTGTAATGAAAATTTCTAAGACAACAAGGCACATTTTTTAGGCGAAGCTTCCTTAAAATCAAAATACTTGTATGTCCTTAAACAGTTATAAAGAATTTGCAACAAATTAAGTAATTTACATAATTTTCTTTTTACTTGATTAATTTACACTCTAAAAGTGTTTATGTTTATAATTGGCCAACCATCTCTCTTAGTCTTTTCAGGAAGTTTAATTCTTTTTTTATTAAGGATAAGGTATTAAGGTGAGTATATGTGAGAAAGAAAAATAAATTTACGTATCGTCAAACCCTTGAGGTTTTGTTTGCAGATTGTTCACAACATTGCAATTTAAAGATAAAACTATATACCGACAATCATTAAAAAAAAGATTATTCGACGTTTATTACCTATTTATAATTCTTTTGTAAGTTAAAATTTACGTTCAATTATTTAATAATAAAGAAAAACACTAGAGGGGAAGGGGTTAAATAACTGTATGTATGTCCCCATCCCAAGGACTTTGGGCCAACTCTCAAGTGGGTCTTTGAAAATCAACCAATAGTGTCGGGATTATTAACACAGCCAAGAAGCAGAGAACAATTTGCAAGCAGACGAAAAAGGTCTTTGAAAAAAGGGGGGGCGGGCAGTTAGTCATCTCTATATACATCTGTGCTATGAAATTATTGGAAAAATATTTTAGCGAGTAAATTTTCGTCTTGGGAAATTTACGAGATTTTAAGGACACACAAATACAACTTACTACTTTGTAGAATAGAAAACTAAGAAAGTGTACCATTTTTCTATGAATATGATGATCTACATCAATATCATGTTCTATCATGTCTATTTTTTTTCTGAAAACTAAGTAAACTGTAAATAAGGGCCCATGAAAATTTTTTTTATTTTCTGAAATGCTACTTTTACCAAATATAACCTAACCAAAATTTTATAGTGCCTATAAAAAAAGATAAATTTAAAAACGTTGGAACAAAGTATCCCGAAAGACGTCATAATAATGGATTAATTTACTATGACGTCACTCGGAATACTATGGCCAGAGGTTTATAACTTCATCCCCTTTTTCATAGGAACAATATAGAGCTTCAAAATTTAATTGGAAAATATAAAAGTAAGCATAAACGTCCAAGGGCGGGGGTGTTTGCCCCCCTCAAACGTTGAAACCTCTTTTTTACCACCTCATAATTTTAAAAAATATTTAAGAGTACCCTCCATAAAACCTTTGAAACCCAGGAATCTAAAGGGATAAGACAATGGCAGATATATTGATATACATCCCCAATGATGACACACGAAATTACCCCTTCTGTAAATTGAATTCACTGGTTGAAACGTTTGGTTACTCAATTTAATGAACCAACCAATCAAAAATCAATAAAAGTCTCCAAAGTTGTTAAGCCAACGAATAAGAAAACGTTATTTAAAAAACATTTGGGACTAGTGTAATAAACAGCCCATTGTCCCCTCTCTCTCTCTATTTTAAACCCCTTATTGTACCCCCCTAAAAAAGCTTAGACGTCCTTGAATGTAGGGTTGGGTTTTTTCTGGATTTTCTACTTAAGCAAAAAAAGTACTATCACAATTTTCCATATGAAACATGTTGCTTTTATACACATGTACATATAACTTTATTTAGTTTCTTGTTATATCACTTCAAATGCAGCTTAAACTAAGGAAAAAATATCTTAATACAAGAATAAATAGAAATTCAAATAAAAATCAGGGAAACAGAGAAAGGTAAGTCAGAGATAAATCCGTCAAACTTAAGGCATGCTATTGACATAACATTTTATTGATTTAATAACAGTGGCAATGACTGGTGTATAATCGATCCCCATGACAATAAAAATACACCCCTCTTGTAGTCTGTAATACACCCACCTAAATTTTACAAATTACCCCCACCCCGCGGGCCGCCCCCCTTACACTCCTCTCGATTTTGGATGAGGGGAGGTGTAAAAAATAGTAAGGAACCCCCAGGAAAAATAATCTGCAGGCCACTGTATTGATATGATAATAGCAGACATAGTTAAAAAGTTACCAGAGAATGTGTTTGACGTATTGAACGGGGATGGGCTTAAATAAATGTATGCCGACTTTCTATTGGGTCTTAAAATATCAGCTAAGTCGCCACAAAAAAAAACAGAAAACAATTTGCAAGCAGACGAAAAAGGTCCCTAACACTGGATCCATGTAGTCATCTGGATGGATCTATAAGTATCTATAAGTATACATTGGCTTAAGGCCAATAAATATTCTTTTGACATATCGCTTCATTCTTGAAATTAAAAACGATATCTTCTATATTTAGTTGAGTGCGGTTTTAACTTACTTTATATGACAAACAAGTCACAGAGCATTTTTCAATTTTTAACAAAGTTTCTCTTTTCTTATCTTTTATCTGTCCGTCTTTGTCAAACGTATGGCCAACAAGCAGTGATTTCCAAGCTTTTTTATTTTGAGGGGGTAAGATAAGGCTTTTCAAAGGTTTGAGATTGGTAATCTAATGTTTTTTTATTAGATTTTAAGGGGGTAAAATGAGTAGTTTCTAAATTTCAAGGAGACGTCTATGCCTACAAGTCTAATTGTTAGTGTTTCTTAACTTTCACATTTTGTCATATTTGCATCTTTTTTATGTGAACAGGAATACACAATTCTATGAAATAAATTTGACTTTAGGATTAGATATCGCTAGTCTCTGGACCTATGTAGTTCGCCATTTTAGGGAAGCTTTACTTAGTTTCCATGATAGTTTTAGGCTAAATTAAAGTATTATGACAGTTTTAGTCTTTATACTGCGTATCCCCCTTCAAATACAGATCCCCTAAATCATAGTAGGTAGTAGATGGGGAGTTAATATTGAGATTGAAGCAATGGGGAAGTGGTATAAACGTCCGAGGGTTGGGTTAAAGAGTGTTTGCCCCACTCAAACGTTGAAAACCACCTCCCTCAAATTAAAAAAATACATTAGATGTTTTACCTCTAACCTTTGAAACCTCTCATTTTACCCCCCTAAAAATAAAAAGCTTGGTCTTCCCTGGAAGGGGGCAGTTTATTATGTAATATTAATTTTCTATTTGATTATTTAATCTTATGTTGCATAGAGCGGAAGTGGTGACACATCCAAACTTTAAGTTCATAATTAAATTACATCATAATTATCAATTATTAATATTAATAACAAAAAGTACTAATTACATTTTATATATATAATGGACGTCTTGACGTTTCGAAAATTTTGGGGTATTTCACCCATTAGCCCCCACCACACTTCCCCAAATTGGACGATTTTTTCTAAATATCTAAAATAATTCTGCGCTTTTTATGGACATACTTGTCCTTGTAATACTAGATTTTTTTCATATTTTTTATATCATGAATCTTAAACTTGAAAATTCATTTTTTTAAATTCCATCTTGTAAGACTAATATTTCTTGCTGCTATAAAATTAGCGGCTTCGCCCCAAGAGTCCTCTGGGAGGAGAGGGGAGTCGACTCCCACTTTATTTATTTTAAAAGGAAAAATTTAAAAATTAGTGGGGTTGTCATTTAATTTATAGATGCAATTTCTCTTGGGAAGGTAGTGGTACTCTCTGCAAAATAGTGATTAACCTTCCCAGAAACTATCAAAAACTACTCGTAAAGGAGAACCATATCCGTTTAGTGGTTAGCGAGATCCTTCGTTTCATACAATCAGACATACAGATCCGGTTACCTAATATAAGGATTTAAAGGAAAATGAACATAATGACTCTCTAAATCTTATCTAGCTGTTTCAGGTATCACCATAGACTTCTAAATAGAAATGACTACGAAATGACTCCTTCGACCAGACCTCAAAAATGGAAGCCAGACTGGAAAGCTTTACTTTTAATTTTTGGATTTACAAATCACTTTAAGGATATATTTAGAAAGATAAAGAAAATAAAAATAATTTTTTTTTTAATTTTTCAAAATTGTACAAAATTTAATTTAGTACAAAATAGGTTTTACAGGGTGTCATAATGTAATTACATGAGTTATTATATATGATTTTCATGTCAGGAAACAAGGAGAATAAAGAGAATTACGGTCAATTGAATCCTCTCTCAACAATAATAACAACTTACCAAAGAAAGAATTTTACTTAAAAAATTTAGTAATAATTAGACTATCCCAAATGGTCTTAGCTCTATATTCCCAGGCACTAGCGGATACGCCCCTAGAGGCTCTGTTTGTCTGTATGTCTGTGTGTCTAACTGTATGTCTGTCGCTGTCCGTCTGTCTGGTCGTCCGTCTGTGCTTCTCAGGGCATATATCGACTGGTTCTGTAGGGAATTTGAAGCTTTTTTTCTGGAAAACCCCCTTCCTATATATAAATACCCTCCCCCAAAAAGTTTTCCTTTTTTGTTTTAATTTTCAATTTTTTTTTGAATTATGCTAGGGGTGCAGCTGCTAGCTTTAAAAAAAAACAGTTTTATTTAACGGAACTAAAACTTTTATTAGACAACCTGTTAAAACTAACCTAGGGGCGTGAAAACTGCTTTAAATGATAAATGAATAAATTGATTAAAAAGAATCAAGGAGGGAGTGGACATGGGATAACAATTTTACTGTTCCAAAAAGTTTCATAAACTATTTCTCGCAATTATTGGCTTAAATAATTGGAGACAATTGTTAAATCTTAATTGAAAGAAAATAATTTTACCCACCACGGAGTAAATTTTATCATAATTCACGAAAAATATAATTTCATCCCTTTACATCCCTGAACAGATAAAATACTGTAGGGACATGGCTAGATGTTCTGAGATTTAGTCTTTTTAATCATAATTTGTTTGTTTTTATCTCCTCTTCATAATAAAAGGCATTTTAACCTTAAAGGTTTTATTGATACAGGAATAGGGCAATTGGGAATAATTGTAAAATATGATTAATATGTTTGAGTGAATCCTCAGAGGGAAATATAATTTAACCAGTTGCTTTTCCCCTAGCCGGCAGAGATGTTAAAAAAAATTCCTAAAACCACACCAATGCATTTAAAAATCTTTCCTCAAAATAATACGGACCAGAATTTTTCCAGATCTTCAGCTTCAGATAAATATCCTTACTACTTCAAATATTATAGAATAATACATAAACGTTACACTGTTTAGATAGATTAAAATGAATGAAGATTTGTCCCCTGTTGTTACTTTTCAAGACTACTAGAGATGGTGTGCACTAAATTTAACATATTATTAAATCGACAGAACAGCATATCATTTATTAGCTTAAATAACTGTTTTAATACTTCTTTAATAAGCTCTCATCATTTAACACGCCTTCTAATAACGAATTTGCTTTGGTCCTAGTCTCTAGGGGAGTCGACCTAATAGAGTATGTGTGGTGTCGGAGGTACCTAACTTAAATATATTTATTTCGAATAAAAAAATAACTTGTTGAGTTTTATTTTCTTAATGCCTTAATTTTGTAGGAGCTGGAAGTAACGCAATCTCACATCAAATAGCCTAAAACCAATTCTTATCTTTCTCCTTAAATTTGTAGAATATTTTGTCCTGCTGTTTGCGAGATCTTAGCCACATCCACACACATACACACAACTGATTTCTATATAATGTCTAGATATATTTTTATAGCTACTAAGTGGTATTTTCTTAACAAAGCAGAAATAAAATTTTGTATAAAAGCAAACTTTGTCTTAGAATTTCTAAAAAGACTTCTAGACAATGGTGTGCACAGGGTTATGTGCATCCTTTAAATCAAAATAACGGCAGAAGGGGGGGGGGGATATAAAATAGCCATTGAGAGGGATGTAGACCACTGTAAATGGGAGAATATTAAGGTGTTGGCCCCTCGTAGGGTGTATCCATCTAATTTTGGACAAAATTAAACAATAATTATGCTATGAAAACGATATGTTTCAGTTGTTTTGCGGGGACACACTTACTTTATTAGCGAAATCTAGAAAATTCTGGTTAAATCTGGCCAGCGCCGAGATGGTGTTGTTATTTTCAGTCGCCAGGTGGCTTCCCCCGTGGTTGCTGTAGGGAGGGGGCGTGGGGTTGGTCTGGCTCTGCCCCTAAAAAGAGAAATCAAGTTTAAGGGATGTGTAAATGATGCTCTATCAATCTTCAATTAAAGGTGTTGCTAAAATAGATAAATATATACAGATATTTGTCAAAAGCACATTTCTTTTATTAATGTAACATTTAGTGTTTATGTCAAATTTAACTATGGTTTGACAATAATACATATTATTTGTTTCAAAAAGCTACAAAAAATGGGAAAGAATAATCTAACTTTCTTTGCCCCATTCCTTCAACCCTGGTTTTTAATTCAGATGTGTTTGATTTAGACTATTTTCAGGAACCAAAAAGGATATTGCAAGGAACCAAAAATTTAGTTTCATGATTAATGAAAAATAAATTTACCGCTCCTGTAAATTTGTACTAATTATTTCTCACATCGTATTATAAACAGCTTTCCGCGGATATAAAATGTACAATAAGAGATATAAGTTTTCCGGAATTTTAATGTAGGGAGTAGATTTGAAATCTGCATCAAATTTTAAGGATTTTTTAT
>LS052131.1:14519-25575 GCA_900241095.1 Acartia tonsa | reverse complement strand
CAAAGCCCCTAGAGTCTAGGGGCGAAGCCGCTAGTAACACTAAAAAGAACTACTGCTGCCTTATAACGAAATATATTTCAAAGAAAACAATTTTCATTATCAATCGCATCTGTAATAGAAAACAACAAAATTAATAAATGAAAAAAACATTAAGAATTTTACAAAAAAAGTCAAATTGTAAAATAAAATTTCTTCAAATTTTCCTTACGTCATTTAGTTCAGCCCTATCCTATTCTATGATATAAAGTAGTAATGTATTTTTTGTCTGTAGCCAAAGATCTCAGAAACGGCTGGTCCGAATGGTTAACTCTTTTCTTAGTTTGGTTTATATTTGTGTTGTGGTGTTTTCAGGCTATTTTCCTGACATATCTGTCCTCCCCGAGGCTAGGAGCGCATCAACTGATGAATTAGAATACATTAATGAAATGGTGATGGTATAGAAAGTTGGTGGAATAAGCATGTCTGATCACTTACCTAGGGTCCTAAAATCTTTGTTAACTAAGGGATGCAGTTATTGGACAATTACAGCTAGATTTATCTTCTCCGAATACTATTAATTAATATTATATTTTTTGGAGCTTTCGAGTATTTTTGAGATTATAATTAATCTTCCATTGCCCTCTACCTCTAACCCAGCATTAAAGTAAACCATTAACTTATCCCAATTTACAATTAATTCCTTTATTTAAGTTTATAAATTTTTGCTTTAAAGTTATTTTTGTCTATGATTAAATTTGATATCTGACTATTTGGATGAGGCTGCCTTGAAATCTCAAGAATTAAGAAACAAAGCAACGCTGAAAAGAAGAGTAGAATGAAGTGAAGAAAGAACCAGAAGCAGAAGAAGCCAAATATAAAGATAATGCTTCAAGTAAGACATGCTCAGATGCATGTTATTTGAATGGTGGTGGTTATTACAATGAATATATCTTGGTGACGGTGATAGCAAAAGAATCTTATTAGATTAGTAAATTACCTTATTTTTGTTATAAAAATTGAAGTTCTTATAGTGCCTATAAAAAAAGGAGATAAGTTTTTAAAAATTTGGCCGAAGTATCTTAAATAAATAGTCCATTATTCTAATATGGCGTTAATCGGGATACTTAAAAGACTAAAATAACTAAGATATTTATAACCAGGCTTTAAAATTATTTATGGAATTGTGAATACTGACGAGGAACGTGTTTTTTTTCTACAAAAATTTCATGTTCAAATATTTTACACAAAGGAGTTTTTTTTAATAAACGTATTTTCTATGCTAGGTTAGGTTAATTAAAGGTTAGCTAGTAAAAAATATTAATCAGTTAGGAAATTTCAGCAGGGTTAGCCCTCTGAAGTAGCTAGGAATGCATTTTTTCTTCTTCAAAAATGAGAAATTAATTGGGAGAGGGGGGGGGGATTATAGTGTTAAAGTTAAAGGTGTAAGTGGAAACACGGAATTTACACATGTATTCTCCATTTTGTCTTGAAACACTTACACATTAATGCAGAATTCTAAACAAAACTAGGTCTCGGCAGCCGCGCACAAGCCGCGCATAAGCCTCAAATTTAAAACCACTTGTGTGCATAAAAAAATCCGAAAAGATGGATTGCCTGTTTAGGAACAGGTTTCGACATCCTGATGAACTTAAAGTTATAAATTGATGATTTCACTGAGGCTTACATGCGGCTGCCGAGCCCTGAACAAAACACATGTGGAAAAATTATTAATTTTTAAAGAATTACTTAAATCAAGTTTGTAATACACTGTTTCTAAATGCAAACTTCTAGATTTTTTTATAGGGAAAATAGAATTTTCTTTATCAAAACTATAAATAAAAACTTTTATGCATAAAAAAGTCTTGTTTAAATAATAACGATATAATTATAATTAATTTTTAAATGTTCTTTATCCCTCATACTGTTCTACTGGGAGTATTAATGTATCTCAAAACCTCCTGGAAGTTTGGGGACCATAAGAGTTTACATCAACCAATTACATATGTCAGAATGGTCTACATACCTCTTTTTGCACAGCTCTTACTATACCTATACAGAGTCATTAGAAATTATCGCTCCAAAAAAAATTCAGTAGATAAGGGGAAAAAATTAAACTCATTTCCAGTATGGCTTCAAAACCAATTAAAATCCGTTGGACAAAAAACCAGTTCTCATCCAAACTGAAAAATTATGTATAGCTTCGTATTACAGAAAAATTTCCACAAATATTAAAATAAAAATCACAAATTTAATAACAGTTTTGTTAACCCGGACATTTGGCCCCTCAGGGCTTACAAAACTGGCTTTAAAAAATCAATTTTTTTTTCTTTTTCACGGAAAGCTATCTATATTACGATGCAATAACAACTATATTATAGATTCCGCTTTGATTATATATAAATTTAAAGCACGTCACTATCCTATAAATAATCTTGAGCCAAAAATTAAAGGATTTCTTTGAATTTAATGCATTTTAAGCTTGAAAACTAGGAATATTTAGATGGCGTGTCTGTGCTATTCTGTGCTATTCATGATGGGAAGTAACCAAGTATAAAGATTTCATTAAGATCTACCAAATTCTAATAAACAGGCTAAACTGTTTTGTCGGAGCTATAAAGAATAAAAATACACTAAAGACATATTGACAAGATCAGCCAATTGGAGAATAGTAAAGTTACATTTCAGACATCTCATTGGTTGAAACATTTTACAGATTTTGGTACATATGGGCATATGTATTCATTGCGTTCGCATTCAACTAACATATTAATTTAGTTATGAATAGTTGAATTTCTTAGGATAAAATTAGCTTTCTAAAAATTATGTCTTTGAATAATTTCGTCAAAATTTGGTCGCCCTTATCTCGTATGCAACAAAAAATAAACAAATGTTTTTGTCTGCTAAAAATTCTATTTTAGGTTTGACGAAAAATGGGGCCAGACTGGCCATCTAGATATATTATGTCTATTCTCTAAACCTAGTTTTTGAAAATTTAAATATGATAGTATACATACAAACCAAAAGTCTTACATATAAAAAGTTTATCTGTTCCAAAAGAACAAACGTTTATTGGTGTTCTATTTATGACAATAAATATAGTATTCCCAATAACTAGTGTTCAGATAACTTCTATTCTTTTTACTGAAAGAAACATTCTTATTTTTTATTAGTCCTAGCTAAAATTTAACTATTACGAAACCTGAGCTTATTATGGTGGTGGTTAATTGTATGTATCTTAATTATCGCTTTTTCTTTATGTTTCATTATGTTACGCTTTCTGTGATTTAAAAAAACCCCACAAAAATGATTTTAATAAAAGAAAATCTTATATAATTGAGCTTTTACTCTATTTCTGTTTAAAGTGAACTAATTTCTACAGAAATACAAAAAATCATAAAAGCGACTTTTTGTCTTATCCAATAACACGACAATTTTGTTATAGGTAGAATTTTGTAAGAAAAAATTTCTTTTCAAAAATATGTTTTTGAGAATGATATTACTCACTATTTACTAATGAGGTGGCGGTGGGTGGGCTAGTTTTCATTAATATTCGTAAGTAACTTTATCCATTTCCTTATCAAAACTAATGTGACCTGTTTTATTTTAGGATTGGTTGGTTACACTCCCATCTCCCAGGGATGCGACCAGAGATCCTGCTACCCAGCTACTGGTAACCTTCTCATTGGCAGGGAGGACAAGTTATCTGTTACAGATACTTGTGGAATGGACCAGAAGGTACTAAGTTCGAATATTTATCATCTGATGTAATTGTACAATTGGCGTCTAAATATCTTACTATTCTTAATCATGTTTTAATGGTCATATAAATTCTAGTTTGATTCTATGATATACTGAGAAGGCCTCTAGGGAAACTTGAGGTTCGGAGGTGAAGTCGACCTCTGCCTGCCAATTTTATATTTTAGTTCTAAAAAGAAATAAAATTTTTTTTTTTTTGGGGGGGGGAGGCGTAGGTCATTTATTTCTTGGGGTGATTTCTCTTTGGAGGATGGTGATACCCTTCTCCAAAATAGTTACATAGTTATAAACCTTCCCTGAACCGTTGAGAACCAAATTGGTTCAGCGGTTAGCGAGATCCTTCTGTACAGACAGACATACACACAAACAGACAGAGAGAAATCCTGTCACTTTTATAAAAGAATATAAAATCCTTTGATTTTATTCCAAATTTTATTGAAATCATGGAAAATTTATGGAAATTTTTGTCTTAATTATTTCTTGACTTTCTTTTTACTCTCTTTGTTATGTTATTTCCACGTATTATTATCTAATACTTGGTGTTGTATGTGCTTTATGGTAGCTGAGTAATACAATTTCCAGCCAAGTTATGCAATCCTCTCTCCAGGGATATAAAGGGATGAGACAATGGCCGATAAATTGATGTATATCTTCAATGATGATACACAAAATTACCCATTCTGTAGATTACAATTAGTGTTTGAAACGTTTGGAAACTCAACTAAATGAACCAATCAATCAAAATTCAATAACAGTCCCCAAGACTGTTCAGCCAACGAATTCGAAAACGTTGTTATAAGATTTTGGGGTCTAGTGTAATAAATAGCCCAATGTCCCGGCCCCTCCCTGCTGTCTCCCTTTTCTATTTCTATCTAAATAGTAATTCTCGCTTACTCTTTGCATTTTTTCTCCCTGGAACTCTCTAAAATTCTCTCTTCTTTTCTCTTAAATAATCCATCATAAATTTTCCAAATTCTTTCCTCTTTAGACAATGCTTAGATTAAAATATATTGTATGGTTATATATCCAGCATCAAACTAGAGAGAGAATATTACAAATTTTTCTTTCTTTCAGAAAATGATAATAAACTTATTAGTTTTATTGTTTAGCTCTCGTAAATAATTTCTTGACGTTGTTTTTGAACACATTCAAAATTCCTAATAGTAAACAAACAATTCAACCACTTCAGAATTTGAAGAAAAGTATAATAGTAATTGATCGCATCGTATTATAGATAACTTTCCGCGGATTTTTAAAAGTAAAAATTATGAAATTAAAACCAGTTTTATGATTATTGTCTAAATATTCCTGAAAAGTTGTCTTTAATACGATGCTATATATGAAAAATATTCATTCCTAAACAAAAAACTGGATAGGAATACCCCATTTAAAATTACAAAAGAGCTCATTTCAGATTAAAAATCTAATAATTGTATTTTTAGAGTCGTTACTGTATAATCTCGTCCTTGGACCCGCACACTCTCGGAGGATTCCAGGATAGACATGACAAGTGTTACTGGTGTGATGCTTTTAATGAGGTAAATATATCCTTATCCTATTAAATAAAGTAGTAAGATTTTTTTTGTCTAAAGCTTATGATTTCAATAACTACTGAACTGATGGAGCACTTCATTTAGGGAAGCTTTACATAGGTCTTTGGGTGGTTTAAAGCTATTTTGATACTAGATTTAAGATTAAGAATAGTTTTAGTCTATTATTTTTGATTTAAAAAAAAAACATTAAAAGGTGTTTATCTTTAATGCAAACTGACGAAGAGTCTTTTGTATTAAAAAGTCTTTTCATAAATAAACAATTTTCTTTTGTAGTGAAATTAAAATCTCTTTAATAATGAAGATAATAACTTGAAAATAACCCGAGATTTTAAAAAATTTCCCTCATTTTGACGTCAGTTCTCTGTACGGGGGTCTGACAATTTTAAAACTGTTAAAAGTCATACAAGATTAATTTTTTTCTACATTAGAATTATACCTACATAATAAAAATTTACCTACAATAAATTTTAACTTTATTAGAAAATTTGAAGCTAGACCTTATCATGCCTAAAAACGACTGAATTTTCGAATCATCCATATATAAAAGTAATAGGATGTTTGTCTGTCATTATAAGTATAGATGTATAACACAGACAACTACCTAGAACCAGTGTTTGGGACCCTTTTCGTCTGCTAGCAAATTGCTTTCTGCTCTTTTGTAGCGGCTGTGTTAATAATCCGGACGCTATTTTCTGATATTTAAGGACCCAATTGAAAGTCGGCACAGGGTCCACGGAATGGGGAAATACAGTTATTTAACATTTCTCTCTCTATTGTTTTTCTTTAATGCATCCTAAGTTAGCTGCCATAGAGATGGGCGATTACTAAACCCTGGCTGAAAAAGTATAATACTACAAATGAAATTAATATTAAAATGCTGGTTGTAAAACTGTCTCTTCCTCTTCACATTTTCAATCCTTTTTTTTATTTGATTAAACTTCTTGGAAACTAAATTATTAAACCGAGTGAGAAGCTGTTTTTTTTTATCTGTGTAATTAAAAATTAAATCTTTATTAGAGAAGTTATTAATAGATGTGTTTATAGTGTTATACATATTTTAATGAAAAAAAAGTAAATTTTGTGAAAAGAATATTTAACATAATTTGGCGAAAATACCACAATTTTTTTTCTTGGTATGGTTAAAAGTTTTTGCAAAGTTTAGGGAGGGAGAAAGAATACAGAGCAGTCGAGAATAATTAGAGAATTTTATAAAAACAAGGATAACAATATTCAAAAATAACTGACAATATGAATACTAAAAATAAAATAGATTTTTTTATGTAAAATTATCTTATTAGACAATGCAAAATTGGGAGAAATAAGCACAAGTATTATCATTTTTTTAAAAGGTTTCCTCAAAATATGATGTTTTTTTTAAAGATAAGTGGTAGGCCAGAAAAGGCAATTTATCTTATAGCTTAGCCAGGGATTCTGGAAAGAACGAAAGATATTTCAGATATTTTTCTAAAAACGTGTTTTGAAGAAAAAGTGCAATTTCTTTTAAATATTTTTTTTCCAAATTCCTGCTCTTTACATCAAGCCATGGATAAGGCAACTAAATATAATAATCATCTTTATTCTAATTTACAGAATATTTCTTTAGTAGCTAATATGCGGAGAAAGATAAAGATGTATATTGATTTAAGTGCCATTGTTCTTTCACTTCCCTGACTTAAGGCATACAAAGTCAAAACAAAGGATGGGAAAAATTTTCATATTCTTGAAAATTTAAGTAAATTACTTACATATTTAGTGTTTTAATCAGAAGCGTCAAGAAGAGTCTGGAAAATTTATTTAGTTTAATCAATATTTCCACTCGATTATAAGGCATAGGGAATTGTTCATTTATTATTTACTAACTTTGGGTGACGGAAAATGCTGTTTTTCCTTCTGTTTGTTTTCGGAAATATTCTATGACCTTTAGTTAAAGATAAGTAATTTATTTCCCATGGGTTAAATCCTGTCAATATGATATGGATAAATTACATAAACTATTGTTTATCCTTATTTAGGAAGAGTCCCACAATATCTCGAGCATCGTGTACAGATGGGAGCCACCGACCGAGAAGGACCGCGCCAACCAGAAGATGACCTGGTGGCAGGCAAGCAACGGACAGGAGAAGGTGACCATCCAGCTGAACCTGGAGGCAGAGTTCCACGTCACCCATATCATTATCACCTTCAAGACTTTTAGGTAAATTAATTTGTTTTGTACCTTTTTTTACATTATTTTGATAATATTTAAAAATAATAATAAATAAAGAAGAATGCAATTGAAAAATAAAAAAAGATAATGACAAAAATGCTCATATAGAGCGGGGCACCACATTAAAGGAAGAAGGGTGGTTAAGTCTACCATCCTTTTTTATTTAAATTTTAAAACGAAAAAAAAAATTAAGGGGAGAGGCAATTTTTTTATAGGGAAGATTTCTCTTGGAAGGCTTGAGGTACCCCTACCCAAAATTGTTTTAAACCTGCTCTGGAAATATATTACTGCGAAGGAGAACCATATCGTTGGGTTAATGTAAATTAGCTTTGCAACGAAATAATATGCAACAATTGTTGGATAATTCTTTTATAATTAAGACCTGCTGCAATGTACGTGGAAAAATCTTTTGACTGGGGCAAAACCTGGAGGATCCACAGATACTTCTCTTCCAACTGTGATATTGACTATCCAGGAATTCATAAAGGTAACAAATAGGGAGTCCGCCATATTGACAAACAATGCGTACAATAACACGCGGCATTAGCGCAATGATAACATGTCGTCTTGCTGTCGAGCGACGGGAAGGTGTCGGTTTCAAGTCTGTACCACACCGCATCATACTAGAGGCATTTAAAATGGTACCTATTGCTGCTATGTTAAACGCTTGGCAGTAAAAGGAGGAAGAATTCTAGCTCCTAAACAGGCGCTACTGAATACTATGGACAAAAATTTGGCTGTTAACACCCCCGCCATAACTCTGCAAACCCAGCAAAAAAATCATCTATGGAATGGGAGTATATTTAACACCCTTCTTTACCTGAAAATTTAACTAAAAATATTTCTGGGGCTTTATACATTTATTTTAACACTTTACATCTATCTTATTTACATTAGGTACATTTAAAAAAATTACTAAAATTACTCAATGTCATTTAAAACTGATATCATGAAAAATCAGTTTTTGTTTCTTTTTCATTCGTTCTTACAATTAATCTTTAAAAAATGAAGATTGGAGACTTTGTGAACTTTAAAATGTGAATAAAAAATAAAATTAACAGGGAAAAATTGTTTTGACATTTGTGAGTGAGTCAGGTCTGTAGGAAAAAAATAGAATGGTGGCCAATATTTTGTCGGAGATTGTACTTTTGTTCAGGGATCCAAAGGGATAAGACAATGGCCGATAAATTTATGTACATCCCTAAATGATGGTACACATAATAACTCCTTCTGTACATTACAATTAGTGGTGAAACGTTTGGACACTCAACATAATGAACCAAAAAATCTAAATTCAAGATAATTCCCCAAAGTTAAGCCAACGAATAAGTCACGTATATAATTATAAAACTTTGGGGGCTAGCGTAATAAACAGCTCAATGTCCCCTCCCGCCCTGACTTTTGTTTATATCTGTAAAGAAGCAACTTGGTATTGAATAATATTGGTCTCTTCTTTCTGAAACTTTTTAAACAATTTCAATCTTGGATTTTACTTACATTTTGGTTTAAATGGATAATTAATAGAGAGGGAGGGAGGGTACAGTGTACTGAAAGTTTTACTGGTACCCAAAGTTTTATAAAATCTTGAATACTTATTTAAGAAAGGCTGTGTCTAAACTTTTCAATTTTCAGATCTATTGACGGTGTAATTTTGTTTACCATAACTGGGGATGTACATCAATTTATCGTCTACTGTCTTATCCCGTAAAGTTCTTACTAAATCTAAAATAATGTAAAGTTTGCATAAAATATATATTCATTTTAATTTTTAATAAATTATTAAATTAATGTTAAGGCTTTTAACTAACATTAAAATAAATGAAAATAAAATAAAATGCATTTTAGTTAATGTAGAAATAAAAACAAAATAACTATTTCTTATATAAAACATATGTCTGTAAACACTTCTTTCTAAAATACGGGAATAAGAGAATAAATAATTATCTTTCCCCTAAGTATTCATTTATGAAATCTGCAAATGTTTTTTTTTTCCTTTCCCAATTGTGATATTTTTTTGGGTTGGCTTTCTTAAGTTTTACTATAACGCCTACAATTAAAAGTCACTTTTGACTTATTAGAATTCTCTGAAGATGTATCCTTGATTTTCTATATTAAAGTAAGATGATGTCTATATGCCTGTCAGTAACTAAAGGTCTCCCTTACTGCTGATGAGACTATCTATTATTGGGAAGCATCTCAAGTATTTTTTGTCTAGTTTTGGGAGGGTACTTTCACCATTTTTGAAATAAAAAAAATTTTCGAATGCCTTCTAGAATGTAAATGCTAAATTTTTGTAAGCAAAAAAAGTATCAAATGTTTTCTCAAAGGAAAAAATTCTGGATTTTACTTTCTCTACTTTGATTAAAATCTTGAATTAATACATAATACTACAAAAAAGAAATTGTATTAATTTTGTTTAAATGAGATCCTCGTTTTGATGCGTTCCAAAAATTTCTATTTAAAGATTCAGTTGCTATTTATTTATTGGAAAAAGGGAAAAATTGACGCAAACCAAGACTAGTCGCGCTTGAAGGGAGAGAGAGAGTTATAAAGAAATGATTAGAGAGAGAGAGAGAGAAACTTGGCTAAATCAGATTGGTTAAACATCAATTCGCTTTAATAAAATCGTCAAATGATTATATAAGCACAAAAGAATAAACTTCCAATCATCATAATGTAAGCAAATATCAGATTAGCCAACAAAAAAAGCAAAATATTTATAATGATTTATTAAAGGAAAATTTGTGATATTTGGCTGATATCAATTAACACAAATTATATTTAGGCGGAAGTCATTGCACACTGACAAAATCATTGTCATTTTTGAAAAGTGGAAAATCTGAATCTTTTTATTTAAATACAAACAAAACAAATCAACAGTGTCAGAAATTAAATGTTTAGGTTTTTTATCAATTTACTGTTACAAAAAGTGTAACAGTTTTTTAAAAAAGAGTAGATTTCCTCATTATAAAGGAAGGTTTATACTTTATACTTTAAAAACAATAAATAGGCATTAAAAATATTATGATGGAAGGTTTTTTGGACAAAATTAGGCTCATGTTAAAATTATATAAATCACTTAGGCTTGTAAACAGAATTTTTCTATAAAGTTACGGTTTAAATGCTATAGAAACTTTTCAAAATAACTTTTACTCGACTTTCATAAAAAAATATTTGCAAAATTCTAATTTTCCATGTTAGGAATAAATTTCATGGTATAAGCAAAGAATGGGAAAGGCAGGAAAAACTTTTCTGTATCAGAATATTTGGAAATAATCCCTCTTATTGTTAGTGGAGTTCTAAAACTATACCTCTAAATTTTTGTAGCTAGGATTTTCTATAAGTGTTTTGTGTCGGGAAATGATATCCTTGGACCCTTTTGTATTTAAATGTCCTAAAGTCAATACAATAAGAGCATGTACTTACAATCCTTCAAGGTTTAAAAGATCTGAAACATGCCTAAGCTGAGTGTGTGTATCCATAGTTGGCCACAGTAAAAGTGTCTGACTATGACGTCAGAAAAAATTAACAATCAACCAATGAGAAGCCAGTATTCACAATG
>LS052124.1:5603-18439 GCA_900241095.1 Acartia tonsa | reverse complement strand
GCTGTGTGCATAAAAAATTAATTAATCTTAAGTAAACAAATATTGTTTTACAGAGATATAAAGGTACATTCTGTTTTTAAGAAAAGACTTTTGTATGTATCATTTATAGACTTGTGTTTTTTATACGAATAAATAAAAATTTAGTTTTCAAAAAACCTATAAGGCCTCCAAAAAGATGTTAGTTTTATACAGTAGCTATAGTAGTACTATAGGTAAAGAATACTTTATTGTAATAAAAATATGTAGTAGGTTATTTGTATTTGTCTTTATCTGCAGGTGTACCTTATAGGGGAACCAACTATTTTTTTCTTTATTTGATTTAAACTGATTATTATACTGTTCCCTAAACCCTGGAACAAGATAAAAGACATTGTAAGAAGAATAAATATTTCACCCTATAAATTATAAATATATATTGTATACCTAGTTTGGTTGGAAAAAAAATACAATTTATCTATCTGGTCGATTCTATAAACACGAATTAAGACACAAGAAAATAAAAGAAAAATTGGAATATTTTCAAATGAAATATTTAGTTTAAAAACTCATCAACAACAAGCTTACAATAAATTAGATAAAGGATGGACAGATGAACATAACCTTATTATAAGGGAGCACCAATTGTGGCCATTGCTTTTAAAAAAATCTAGAGGTCTTGTGACACATATGGCTCATTATTATTAGAGAAAATCATGAAAATTAGTTGGTATTAAATACATAACCTACAAAAAGATCTTGAGTTTTTTCTGTACTTTCAGTTATTTTACAAATTGCTCTTTTTCCTATTTACATGTCCCTTTAATCCTGTAAATGTAATTCACATAATTTATTGTGTACCAAAACCTCTTAATAAAAAAAATAGATTTGTAATATGTACATATTAGTGGCTGCGTCCCAAGGGGATTAATTCAGGACGATAGAGGGGTATCAAGGGGTGGAGCAACACTCCAGCGAATTGATACTAAATTGATATACTCAATACTATTTATTATTTTACTTTTCTCTCTTACTCGTGTGAGGGCATGTTGATGTTAGTAACAAGGAATAATCTTCAGATTTGAAAAATAAAATTCATAAAATAGAGCTCTATCTAATAACAGAATTGAATATAAAATAATTTATATTCTTTTCCAATTGATAAATAAAGTATAAATATTTATATGTATGCGCACAATATTGTATGTTTTTTTCTTTCTTTTGTAAATTGATAATTTTTGTATAATCAGGAAAGCTTTACTTTGGTGAATTTGTTACTTAAACTTCAAGCTGTTTTTTGAATGCTTTTAAACTGAATGATTTCTTAAAATTTTAAATATTTTGCCTTTTACATAGCAAGATTCAAAGAATTTAGTTATCATGTACTTGGTAATCCTTGTTCATATCCCTAGAGGCTACTGATGCAGTGAGCCTATAAAAAGAAGAATAAAAACTGGATAAAAAGAAGAAGATATGAAAGTTTAATTTTGTGGAAAAGATTTACAGAGTGTGATTTACTAACAACTTCTGGGATACCAAAAATCTAAAATATGGCTTAATTTAAGATTTAATATCATTTTAAGAAAATAGGAAGTTCACTTTTGGTGGGGTGGGGGGGGGTTTGGTGTAAACTTTTCACCCACTTCTTTTTAAAAGTCCTAGAATTGGAATTGTCCCTACTTTTTTTAATCTTATAATTTAATTATTTAAAGAACCCTAATTATTCACACAAGACTGGAAACTAAAATAGAAGCTTAGCGTCTAAAAAGTTATCTTTTCCATACAAAAAATCTGGAACAAAAAGTTGCTTATCTGTCTCTTTGTATCACTACTTCAGAAGTAAGTATGCGTGTCAGCTTTTTTTAACACGTAGAATATGTTCTATAAACATTAGTTTATTAGTTTATTATTGTTTTTTTTTATAACAAAATAGTCTATAACTTGTATATTATACTAATTTCACAAACCTTTTTTTTCTTTACATACATATAGCCTCATTAACTTTAAATTAGTCAATAATAAATACATTTTTTTTTTGCAAAGATTGTATCTGCTATTTTTTCTTTCTTCTTGTGAACATTTCATCCTTGTGTTGAAACAACAATGTTGAAAATATGATTCATTCTTTTCCTGCGTACCTTCTTACTCAACATAAATATTCCTTTTTTAATCTTTCACGTGCTTAAACACATTTCATTATATTATCTTTTAATTATTTTGTAAAATTTAAAAAGTTGAATGTACTTCATGTATTGGTATTTTTTCTGAAACAGACAGTTATCTATTGTTTCTAATGGCTTGATTAAGGTTAGATTACTATGAAACATGTAGTTAACTGAATTAATATCTGACAAAGCCCTAATTGTGTTAAAATTGTGTCAAAATGATCCATGTGACGTAATAAAAATGAGGGATTATCCATCTCTTTTTTAGGGGGTTTCTTTCCAACTTCTCTTCTTATCACCCTCATTTTATTGCGTCATATTTATCATTTTTAACACAATTTTAACACAAATTGGGCTTTGTCCTAATATCTCAGACGGTTTAAAACTTTTCAATGCATTTTAGTTTATTTATTGCTCATTTAGAGGATGGTTGCTGAATTTAAATTTAGCCAAAACCCAAATAACTATTCAAGATGAAATTTATGAGATCAAACGTGTTGGTAAAGTCAAACATGCATTAATTTCTAGTTGCATCAAATTTAACCGACTAAACTTTTAAGGTAAAGGAAAAGGTAAATTTGCTGAATTAAGTTTTACTAAAATTAGAATCCTATTTCCTGATATTTTTTTTAAGTGGCTGGTCACTTTTAATGCTGAAGTAAATATGCTCATGAAATTAATTTTTAATTTAAGTTTTTAATATTTTTGTGCTTTTACTACTAATAGATGTTTTTATCCTTGTTAAAAAATCCTATTCATTGAGGAACAAAAAGATATAGGGTATATCACAATCATAAACCTATCCAAGCCCTAGAATATTATCAATAGAATTCAAAGTATAAAAAGGAAACTTTACTGAGACAGCGTAAAGTGGCACCAAAAAAATGACGTCATACATTAAAGTTGACCAATGAGAGGCTAATATACACTGTAATTGACCAATGGTAAAATTTATACTGGCCTCTCATTAGTTATTTTATTGTATGACGTAATTTTTTGGTGCCACTTTACACTGTCTCAATTTTACTTTGAATCAAAATAGAAAATGATTTAATATTTTTGATCTTAAGCAATCTCAAAATGGCCAGGATAATTGAGATCAGTTTGTAAGGGAAGTTTGTTTATGATTCTTTTTGGGACTTCAGATACTCAA
The DNA here is from genome assembly GCA_900241095.1 of Acartia tonsa. Taxonomy (NCBI): domain Eukaryota; kingdom Metazoa; phylum Arthropoda; class Copepoda; order Calanoida; family Acartiidae; genus Acartia; species Acartia tonsa. The sequence goes on along the minus strand of LS052124.1, from coordinate 15,145 downwards.
GGGTTTTTAAACTTGAGTAAAAGTGAACTAGTAGAAAAATTTTAAATCATGTGATGTTTCAGCTTTTTAAACAAGAAAAGATTACAATTACCTACTTGAACCTTGTCTGATGTTATTTATTCTCTGGAATATACATATCTTGATGCACATAATGAACAAAAGAATCAAAGTTTATTTCAATTGCATTTTTGGTTGCCATTATAATGATTTACTTTTAGTAGGCAATGCTATTCTTATGTATGGTCATATGTTTTCTGAAATATTTCTTAGTAAATTTAACAATACAAACTAACATTTTCCGCACTTTTTGGGAAACCTGACTTTATAAACTGCAAATAAAATTATATATGTAGAAAAGTTATTAAAGATGAAAGCATGATTATTATTTTTGGAGCCTTCGGCTTAAAAAATATATCATACAAACTTTTTTCTTTCAGGGGAGGTAAAAATATTTTGTTTTTAGGGGTCTCCAAAATGTGTATTTTCCATGTAATATTAATTTGATTGTAATTAAATATGATATAAATATTTTTGTAGTGCCTCTCAAAATTTATCCACAAGAAAAAGCTGGTTAATTTTATGATTTCATTCATCTTTAAATAATCTGTGAGGGAAAATTTTTAGTTTTTTTTTTTCAGTACAAACAGGTGAAGCTCCTCTGGACTCATTGTATTTTTGCACAATGCGTATAAAAGTTTGGTATAGGTTCTAGGCATAATCTTTCTTTCTTACCACCAGGGATATAGGGTTAGAACGATGGACGGAAAAATTAACTTTTCTCAATTATGACAAACAAAGTTCCTCCAGGGAAAGGATGGAGAATACTCAATTTGTACTCTGTTTCAAACATTTTCACAACTATTTTAAGCTTCTAACGGCAAAAGTTAGTGAATAAAGTTTTGAGGAAAGGCTCATTTTTAGTCTAATATCCTTTTTCTCTATTAACTACGGACAGAGGAGGGTAATGTAGGCATAAATATCTAAATTTTTTATTGTTAATTTAATGCAGCTAAAAATTTACAAATGCCGTCTGGGTTGCCAAAAAAAAGTCGGACATGCACTGGATATACAAAGTTAAAAAACACCCATCCATTAATTTTAGCGATATCTCTTTGAGTTACGTTAGACATAACTTTTTTTACTTTTTAAAATTAGAATAATTTCATTTGTAATTCATAATTTAAAATTTAATTCTGAAAGTTGAAAAAATATCTTTTCTCTCAAATTGTAATGAATAAAGAAATATTTCAAAATTAACAAATTATACAAGAGATAAGCAAAATTGAATGAATTTACCCACAGACAATTAAAATAATAATTATATGATTAAATGCGAAGTTTTTCTATAATTAGGGATTTCCGTACGTCACGGATATATCTTTCGTTAATTTAGGCATGTCACAATTGTCCTATCGATTTCAAACTTTTGATGATGATTCATGTAAGTCAGGTACAAATTGTAATGCAAAGCAACTCTATGATCGCTACCAGAAAGTCTGTACGTCCATTTGAAACTTGACAACCCTGTTTTGTATGAAATAATTATCCTATTCATCTTTATTTGATATGATGATTTCTAGGACATCAAATTAAACTGTTAATTATGTGATTGTTGTTAATATTTAAATTTCAGAATATAAAATGACAGAAAATAGAATTTATATAATGTAAACAAAAACAGAATGTAAATTACAAAAACAAGGTAAAAATAGACATAGTATTTCTCTTCCAAATAAAGCTTTTATAAGACTTGACGTTTATGAGATAATAAGTAAATAAAACCTCGTTAGAAAAGAATTATTAAAATTTTTCATTTTTAATTTAGATGTTTAACACAGAAGTAGCAAAGATCTTGCTGTATACAGATCATATCATTCTGGTAAGATTTTTAGTAACAAAACTACTCTATAATTTTTCTTTGTTTGGTTGCTTATTTTCGTTTTTTTTTTTAAATTGTACTAGAATATTCTTCAGTTAAAGCTCAATTAATAGATACATATCTTAAATCATATTTTCTATTTCTTTAAAAGTTTAGTTTTTTCGTTTTACATTGTATAAAATTTACAGGAAAACCAAACTTTTTCTGATTTTCTCAATGGTAGAAAATAAATTTGATATTCACATAAAGAGTAAAAAATACATAAAATGGCCAGGGAAAAGTTTAGGTGTTTGTCAAATTCAGCTAAAGTGTAGTTTTTCATGAGGTTGAAGCTGTTTTAATATTATTTAAACTACTAGTAGTTGACACAAATAATTGAAAATATTTTTTAAAATTTCTTAGCAAATTGGATTTTTTCATAAAATGTAGGAAAATCCAGGAATATGGTATAACCAACAAGCGAAATAATTCTAAAATAATATTTGGGCGGCAGATTTAAAGGTCGTAAATTCCATTATGTATTGACCCCAACCACAGCTGAAAATACGCATAGGTTTCGTAATTTAAAAAATTAATTATAATTATGATAATTTTAAATTTTGATATTTATAAAAGTTCTACATATTAGCTACAGGGTGTGGACACCAAAGAGTTGAACTTTATTTCTACTATTCTAAAATTAGCTACATGGTGTGGACACCAAAGAGTTGAACTTTATTTCTACTATTCTAAAAATTAGCTACAGGGTGTGGACACCAAAGAGTTGAACTTTATTTCAACTATTCTAAATGCAATCAACAAACTTTTGAAACTTTAAATTTTGCACATTATTTAGAACTTCTGCCGAGAGAAAGAGGAAGGGAGATATAAAGAGATTGAGAATGGTAGAGAAAGATAGAGAGAGGGAGAGATATAGAGGAAGAAAAAAAGGCAAAAGAGAAAGAGATAGAGAGGAAAATATGATTTAGTTTGTCATCTTATTTCTGGAAAGAGAACTAAAATCATTGTATTAATGCTTAGGTTAAAAAAGCATTGGTTAATGCTTGATTTGGAATTATTGCAGTTATGCTAGTTTATCAAGTGTGGTAATAGATTCTTCTATAGGGTCATCCCCTGTATTTGCTAGCCAACAATTTGTTAGCAAACTACCTTACTCAGAAAATTTTGTTTTGTAATTCATTTGTCTCTATCACTGTTCAAATATAAACTTTCAAATGTATAGTTAAAAAATAGATTTTAATGAAATATCAATAGAACTTTTATTAAAGTTTGCATATACAAATTTAGACATACATGATTTTTTAGATATCCAATTAATGATTTTAAAAAAGATCAAATCGCATAACATTAAAAAGCTTTTAAAATCACCCAAATCCAAAAATTATATTTTTTTATTTTCTTATAGTTAGGGAATAGACGAAAACATTATTATTTTTACCTTGAGTATTGTTCTACTAAAGCGAAACAGATTTGCCTAATAAAAAAAACTCTGCACTTCTCATTTTCTTAAAAAATTGCGCTTTGTAAAAATTTTGTATACCTTATAGTTTTGTCTTTTGATCCTCAATTTAATGTAAAAGCTCTTCGATTCTTGTGACGCTAAACTCAGGTCTTCAAATCGGTTTAAATTTTTTCTCTATATTTAAGTCTTAAGACGGGTATAGTGTAAATACAATATACACTTACATCCCATCCCCTCTTTAAATAAAACGTTAGGGGCGTTTCCACTAGTAACAAATATTTCGTTTACCATTTAGACAGAAATATCGTGTTTGACGTGTATATTTTTCAGGGAATATTGTTTATAGTCGCCCTTTTCTGCATTATATCTGTGGTTACAAGCAGCACTGTAAATAATTCAGGTATATTATTTAAGTTTTAATGTCACACACCTGATATAGAAAAAAAATTTATTCTTTTTTAAGTAATAAACCCGAACTAGAAATTTATCCACTTGTAAGGTGATGTCTTCAGCATGAAATAGCCACATTATATACCACATACACCTCTTTATTGCTCTTTACCTTGATGACATTGCTAAGTTTGTTTGTATCCTGTGCCCGCCATTTTAAAAAAATCAATTCCCACATGTGTATTTGAAAAGTCAGTTGGTTGAAGCCTTCTATCTTCTATATAACTTTAAAGAAAATGATATTAAAAAGCCGCCCCTACCCCCTCCCTCTTACCGACTGGTTAATTTTAAAATTAATATAGTCTAAAAACTAATGATAACAAACAAATATCTAATTTCTATGAAATTTCTATGTGGTTTTATATTTATTTAATGTGATAAGTATACCTACATATCTTTGTAACATAATGATATTTTTAGATGCTGACAAAAGAGAAATAATTCAACCTGTTACATATCATTTTCTAGGTAATATTTACATAAACATTTACTCTACAATTATTTTATGTTTGTAGGTTTTGACGTCAAACTTTTAACACTTATCCAGACCTACAAAACAAAAAGAATGATAACATCCATTAAAGTGAAGCTTTACATGAGAATTAAACAAACAATAATTGATAAGATAATTTCCACTATACAATTCTTGGGGAGTTAATTCAGCTGAGCATGATCCTTAATATACTATCCATATTTTCGAGAGAAAAAATTTGCACACAAGCTGGTTTAACGTTTAGGCTTATGCGCGGTTTCCCTAACCCTTCTCAAGTAGAAAAAAAATATTTGAATTTTGATAAGAAGCCCTAGCTTCCAGCCTAGCCTCAGAAATTTTACAGGCCATTGTGTTGATTGCTCTATGTAGATGTCAAAACTGCTTGGCAGGTTTTGCTTCCAGGTCGGAAAATTCAATTCTTTCAGTGAGAATTCCACGTACTTTATGCTGCAGACGAAAATCCTTACCCCAAAGTTTCTATTCTTCTGACATTAAACAACATTTCCAATACAGTAGAGAAGAGCATAATTATCAATTTTAATATTTTAGATGGCGACGAGGTCTGTGTATGAAATCATATCATCAATGATGTAATCTTCTCTCAAATTCTATCATTTTAATTTCATAATTAAAATAAAATTCATGTTATGTTGAAACCAATCAAATAAATTAAAATTATGAAAACTGTTGTATTTTTGGTAAACAATAAAATTATGTAATAACAAGGATATTTTATGTCCAGGAATTGCGCCATATTTAAAAAAAAAGAATACTATGCTATTAGAAGGTAGATTAAAAAGATTGTTTGGTTCTTTCCCACAACTACTTACTGATCACGGATATCCCTTCCCCACTTTTTTCATGTGTCGAACCCAAGTATGCGGACCTAACCCTGCAGAGTCTTCACCTGAAGTGCCTTAATCCCGAGGAGCTATTATATACCCATCGCCAAATATAATCAAACTTAACCTGAACTGAACTGAAGTAATAAATAAACAAAAAAAAATTACCCCTTCCTTGATCTAAAATTTTAAAAAAGAGATTTTGGGGTTTCAAGGCACTTAGAGGGATGCTCACTCATTCTCTGTATTTAGCAATTAAAATGTTGAAACTGCAACGTCATTTTATATAAACTTTATTTAATATTTCATTTGCACTAGTTTGTATGAGTATGAGTCTCCCTTGATTTTTCTTGCTCTGTATTAGTTACTATACTACAAGTATATAGAAAAGAAAGAGAAAATAATTTTATTTTTGTCATAGTTCTAAAGTCGTAGAGTAGCATCACACCAATGAATTTAAAATTCAACAGCATATTGAGCTCCCAATCAGCAAGTCATTCCAATAGCATCAATGTTGTCATTTTTTCGTATTTTTAAACAATCCGCTGACGTCAGTGATTAGGTTCAAATATTGACTGCGTCTGAGTGATGAAAATTGAGACAGCGTAAAGTGTCACCAAAAAAGATGACGTCATACAAAAAAAGTTGACCAATGAGAGGCAATTATACACTGTAATTTACCAATGGTAAAATTTCTACTAGCCTCTCATTGGTAATGTTATCGTATGACGTCTTATTTTTGGTGCTACTGTACGCTGTCTCATGAAAATTCCTTTAGCAAATTTGTAATATCTTTTACATGAAAGCTCAGCAAGACGATATTTAGTTTCACAAAATTTTATTCAAATTAATTGATATGATAATAAAGAAAAGAACCTAAAGGGATAAATCAATGAGAACCATATTGGTTCAGTGGTTACTGAGATCCTGTGGTACAGACATACACACACACAAAAATCCTGTTACTTAATTTTGAGAATAAAAACTGTCATATATTATCTATTTTTTATTATTAAAAAAATCTTTCACACAGCTTCAATTGATACAGAATAGCTCACATTATTATTACTCTTTTCTAAACATTTTTCTTCATAATCTTTGTATTTCGGACACATTAATGTTGAACATCTTTCATAATGCAAAGTAGCCTTTTCTAACAGAGTAATATTGTCTCCTAAAATATATTTTAGAATTAGTTTGAAGTTTATCAAAAAATAATAGATTTTTTTATCTGCAGTCAGACTTTGCTCCATGAGCTGATGGGGGATACCTCTCTTCCATTGATGTCCATTAGGTTGAGGTAAAGAAGTGTTTATTTCCCTGAAACTTTGAAACCCCTCATTTTACCCCCCTAAAACCTTTGAAATTCCTTATTTTACCCTTCCCAAAAAAAGCATGGACAATTTTGGCCGGCCTCTTCCCACATAGATATTTTCTAAAAAATGAAATAAGAATTAAATTGTATTTTTTTAGATCCTTAACCCCTAATCTCACCTTATCCTGTTCTTTAAATTTCGCTAAAATAATCCAGTCGTATAGGAGATATTAGTGTCATATTTACCACTTTATTTCATGAGATTACATTTTCCCATCCTTGTAGTTAGAAATAAATACTCTTTGTTACATACAGACATAGTTATAGTGGGGAAACCAAAGTTTATAAAAAGAAACACGTTCTGCGTGTTTAGAATCTCTTACCTATTGGAGCAACTAAGTATGGGCAGGCAATTTTAGCTTTGACACAGCATTCCAATGGCTCACTGAAATATTTTTAAAAAATGCTTACAAATAAAACAATTAAGATTTGTTATTTATCAAACAATTAGGATTAGATGCAAGGCGAAACTCGTTAGCTATTGAATAATTAATGAATTTTCTATTATATACAAATGAAAAGGAAGAAGGGATATAAAGGGACAAGACAATGGCCGATATATTAATGTACATTCCCATTAATGATACACATAACTATCCCTTGTGTAGATAATAATTAGTGGTTGACACGTTTAGATACCCAACTTATTGAACAAACTATTGACTTTGGGGACTAGTGTTTTTAAGAGCCCAATTTCGAAGAAGCATTTGATGATGATAATTAAGAAATTATAGTGCTTCTAGTGCTGACGACAGTAATGAGGGTCAAAGACCAACATATAAAAAATGAATAAAATAATACCTAAACATAGAATAATATGAATTAAGGCTTAATCTTTGAATGTTGGCCTTTTCAGCTATTATACCAGTTAACCAGACATCGTCTATCCAAAACACCTTCAGAATAAAAATTAAAAAAAAAATAATTATTTACATTGGACGTACATACCTTTGGTTTTACTATTAGTACTATATTAGTACAAACTAATAAGTTTGTAAAGATTTAACAAATCATTTATGATTTGCTCAACTTCCCTTTTGTACTAACTTAGAGGCACAAAAACCTAACCATGGATAACCTTAGCTTTTAATAAATCAATATATACCTTCTGCATCCAATATGGTTCTAACACTGAATTTACCAAGGCTGAAAAAAGATATGTTATTAGTATTTTTTTCTCTCAAAAATTATATTTATACACTGATTTAGTAAAAATTTTCACTTTACCTTCAATTTGACATGTATGACAATTCAATACATTTTGTAGAATGTTTATAACAGTTTTCTTGTTTGTTAGATATAACCAACCTAAATAATAAAGTAAATAATTGGCGGTTTCCCTCAAACTGCTCAGTCGAGCACCAACTCACTTCCCCTCCCCCCCTATTTTAAATGGGGGAGGAGGTAGTTTTTCGTGTGTTCAAGTTAGAGGGTATGTAGGTACTGATTAGCTAGCAGGGTTAGGTCACCTTAGGCAAATCCCCAGGATAAGGATCACTACAGGGATTAGGTAAAGGGAAAATAATTACCCCTCCATCCCTTGATTTTAACTTGTTTTTTAAGAAAGGAGGTGCAACTGTGCTTGCTAGGCATTTCGTAGGAAAGCACTGAATTATTGCTTAATTTTGTATTCGCAGTTAAATGTGATTTCTCTAAGAAGAATTTTAATTTATCACATCGTATTATAGACAGTTTTCCTCTATGTATGATTTTTCAATATATCTGAGAACCAGTTCTAATCTAGCGGATATTAATCGGTTTCGAAGCCATAATATGCAATTTTAATAACTGAAATTAAAACTAGAATTAAGAAACCAAAAATGGGTTACCTGACAAAAAATCCGGGAAATACTGTTGATTAAATTCTTGTTTAGTGACAAACCATTTACTTGAAGAGTCTCTTATTACTGGCAGCTGGACCTTAATATTGGATAATGAGTCAAATAGATGAATTAATAAAAGAGTGTTCATAAAGAAACCAATTGCTTCACTTTTCGATATAAATCCTACAGTTATGGTCCAAATATTACAACATTTCATCTAGCCTATGTTTGTGTAAGGGCAAAAATATCTTAAATTTTTATTTAGTTTTTAACCAAAATTGTAGGGCTTATAGTGATTTTTTAAAAAGATATTTAAGCTTTAGAGAAGAGTCTAGAAAAGCAGATTGATAAAACAGAAAAGAATGAAAAAAGAACAAATATAATAAAGAAAAAAATAGCAAAGAGAAATTAATGTTAAAGTGAAGAAAGAAATATCAACATAAATTAAAAGTGCAATTATTCCATTTCATACAGAGTGACACAGTTGATATGTAAACAGTACATGTATTCTTCTATAAAACCAACCTGCAACCTTCCCAACATCCAAAGATTTTGATTTATTGGTTTATTCCTTCTTGCCCTCTCCAAAAATGAGCGAAGATGAACAAATATGTCGTCGTCCATTTTTATAAGCTCAGTCATGTTATCACAGTTTTTCACAGCCCAAGTTAATCCTGCAATGAAAAAAAAACAAATATGAAGACTTTAGCAAATTCATAATAGCCAGGGCAATACCTTTTTTTGGGTAATAATAGTAGAGTAATTACGATACCCAAAAATATATATAACAACAATCCTGATTTTTTAAAGCGAAGCTTTTCTATAATTATGGCCGGTCCGTCTGTCTGTCCGTATGTCCGTCCGAAACGAATAGTTTTTTCATTGATTTAGGCATGGTAAAATTGTCCTATCGATTTCAATCTTTGCATGGTGATTGGTAGGGCAACAAAGTACAATATTATAAGCGAAGTATCTCTATAATCAAGCCCTAAAAATGTAAGTATGTCCTTGAACATTATCATATACATATTTAAGCATTACTTCTACAATTTACTTACACTTTTGTTTGGACTTTTATACATTTACATTCTGATTATTCAGCTCTGAAACTCTACAAGTGTTAATGTTCGTTTTTCCAACCTTTCAAAGCTTTTGCTTTCATGGATGTTGTCATCCTTGTTTACATTTATGTTAAGAATAAATGTTTCTTGCAATTAT
>LS052115.1:0-13462 GCA_900241095.1 Acartia tonsa | reverse complement strand
TGGACTTAGCCTAAAAATTTACCTTGTCAATTTTTACCAAAAAGTTGGTCAAATTTTACCAAGTTCATTTTTTTTGGCAAAGTCCAAAAATCTGGACTTAGCCTAAAAAAATACCTTGTCAAATTTTACCAACTTTTTGGTAAAAATTGACCAAATTGTGTTTTTTTGTCTAAGTCCGAAAATTCGGACTTAACCTGAAAAATAGAGTTGTAAAATTGACCACATTTTTGGTAAAACTTCCAAAAGTGGTAAAATTGAAAAAAAAAAAAAAAATTTAAATTTAGGCTTCATTGTATAAAAGTCATTATTTTAAAGTACTACAACTGATTATGAAGAGCTGTTTTTTATTTAAAACACAAAAAACGGGTTTTTTTGTTTCGTCAAATTTTACAAAAAAAATGGTAAAATTTGACTAATTTTTTGGCTAAAATTTTTGCTGGTAAAATTTACCACGAAACTGGTATATTATACCAGGTTGACCAGCTTTACCACTTTTCTGGTAAAACGAGTTTTTTTTCTGGTATTTCGTAGAACCTGGGTAGCATAAATTAAAAGAGAGTGAGAGAGAGAGAGGATAAAAATAGAAGAAGTGAAAATAAAGAGCTGAGAGGCTTTTATGCTTTAGAAAGAACCGAATAGAGAGCAGCATTACTTTATGCTACTCTGCTACGATATCGATGGCAAACTCGCATGCTACCTTTTCTTGAAAGGCCGATTTTCCAACGTTTATCGCCAACGATATCGAACAACGTAGCATGCTACCTTGCTACCTTTTTTTAAAAGTTTCGCTGGGTTAAGGCTAGTGAAACTAGGTAGGCAGGTACATGGGTTGGATTTTGCAATTGGTCCATAGGATTAAAATTGTTGGGATTATTTGGGCATGAAAAGAGGTGTTGGACGGTTTCAAGGGTAGGGTTTGCAGGGCAGGACTACATGATAATTCAACAAAATTCAACCATTTATCACTGAATTGTTATTAACTTATTTTAGGCATATAAGGGAATCCGTTGTAATATTTTTGTGTGCATTTTAGAATTATCCCAATCTTTCTTTTAAATTCCTTCAACCGCACATTCTGTACAAAACTTGATAAAAAAAAGTTTATCACCATTAAAGGAGATACCCTTGCACTTCAATATGGAGGTTCTGCTCTAGTTCATAGAATCAAAACATACAGGTTAGAAAAACTATAATATGCTGAAGTAACAGGTTGTTGGTTTGTCTGTATGTCCGCTAAGATCATCTTATAAACATCTTGACCCATCTTTTCAGGTTTTTGGCTACTTGGAGGGGTAGCACTAAAACAATTTTTGATTTTAGACAAAACCTCCCCCCTCCAAAAAAGCTGCTGCTTTCCCTTATTCTCCTGTAGGGACTAAGTCCATAGAGACTATGTGCGTACTGCGGAACCCACTAAAAGATGGTAAAAAAGAGCTGTAAGTGCCACAGTCTTTGAGATGATAAACTAACATAATGCAATAGAACATATCTAACTAATTTAAAATAATAATTTTTGTGTATAGAAAATTGGCTCCCTGGACAAGCAAAGGAAATGACATAATGCAGACAATGAGAAGATACTATAGTAACACACTCAGGTATTCTTTAAGTAGTATATTCGATAATAGTTATTTATCGTAACGCATTATAGAAAGACAGCTTTCCGTGGATATTAAAATCAAAAATTTTAAGATTAAACCAGTTTTGTTTGCCATACGGGACCGAAGGCCCAGGCTATCAAAACTGGGAATAAAAGGAAAAGTATGATGCGGGTAAAATCCGTAAAGTTATAAACAGTAGTAGAACGATAACAATTTATGTTAACTTTTTTTTTAAATTTTTTTAGGCAGTTCTTTTCTATAAGAAATAGGGTAAAGCGGGGCGAACTCTGTCCTTTTTTGAAAAAAATAGATGGTAAAAAAAATTATCAGTTTTAAATGGGACCAAGACCATTAGAAAGATCTCAGAAAAGTCGATCAGGCCATAAAAGGACGTAAACCTAGGACTTTGGGAAGTTTGTCAAAATTTATCTCAAAAACTGCCCTAAAGGTAAAAGTTGCTAAATGTAATAAAGAGCATGCCCAAAAATTTTATTTTTATTTTAATATTCGTGAAAAATTGTCTAATTCGATGCTATACATGACTTTTTAGTATATCTGAGATCCGTTTGTAATCTACCGGATATTAATCAGAATAATCGAATAAAAGCGAGAAAATCTATTCTTTTACTTGTAATTTAACCTTGCAAGTCTATTGATTGATGGTAGGATAATATGGACTAAATCTTGCTAATGAAGTGCATCATTACGAGATCTAACGTCTTACAAACTACCGACTCTTTTATTGTACGTCTTTTTCTGGGAGTCCTAACTGAGCTTGGGCTGCACCTGGCAATTGACCAAGGCATTACCTCTAAGTAAACATTTTTGTCGCGCAGTGGAAGTAAATATTACTCAAAGTCTTTATTATTGATGTGATTTTTTGCCAAGATTAAGTTTCATTAATTAAGCCAATAAAGCTTCTGATTTAAATTTTGCCAGGACTTTACTTAACTTTTCCTGCTTTGATGCTTTTTTGGTACAAAAAGACGGTAAGATTGGCATTATAAGTCTTTGATATTGTGATGTATATTAGGATATATAAGTTGGAAGGAATTTTAATGTTTTAATGTTTAATCTGCATCAAATTTTAAGGATTTTTTTTATAAAATTCGTTTTTTGTATAATTCTTTATATAAAAGCGGAAGTACAATTTAAGTTAATTAATTTTGACCAATAGGATAGGTGGATTAGAAACTACCTGCGCTCTAATTGGGTGAATGATGTACGACACTTAAGCTTCTCCAATCAGAGCGCAGATAGTTTTCAATTCACCAATCACAGATGTCAAAATTAATTAACTTAAATTGTATTTCCGCTTTTAGATAAAGAATTATATATTCTTATGTATATTCTAGTGATGCAGAGAAGCAGAATACAATGAATGTATTTCTTGGAATATTTGTACCCGAGCATGGCAAGCCTCCCATATGGGAGAAAGATTTCAACTTTGATTACTATCTACATCATCAAGTAAGACTTTGTACTGTAAACAACGATGACAACATCCATAAGTAGCGAAGCACAAAAAAATCATGGATAGGAATACGGTCAAGGAGATTTAAAAAGCATTTGTTAAAATCAAGAATGGGCTATTGAAAAAAAATCACGAAACTTTTCTAATATATTTATTAATTTTTTACTACATATATTTTGTATAATGACTGACAGACCGACGGTAAAAGTATATTACAAAATGGACGCTTAGAACAACGGGGAATTTGATTTTGATACTCTTATCCACAAAAATTACTAAAATAGGATCAAAATACTAAATGTATAGGAAATATTTGAAAAATCTACAAAAAGCTGCTTGTCCTCTCATCTAAAGACACAAAAAATCCCTTAAAATGATTAGAAATTGGAGGTCCAGTAAAACTCGGTGTCTTGTATATTTTTTTTAAATATCGAAGAAAGCTAAAACTCATTTATAGATTCATATAAAAATAGGTATTAGGAGTTTTAGCTTGAAATCAGTGGCGTGCACAGTCATTTACTGGGGGATTATGTTTATGGAAACCTTATTTATAAATTTAAATCTTCTTGTGATGTTTCTTAATTTACCAACTAAACACATTTTTCCCTTTTTGCACCAAAATGATTAATTTTTTTATATTTTAGAAAGCATTACGAGAATATAAACCCCTGACCCAATGGTGGAACCCAGAGCTGTTAGAATTTCTTCCCTTCTCATTGGATATTGGTCGCAAAACTTGTACTGAGCTTTCCAGGAAGGTTTCATATTTAATTTGAATTATGATAAATTAGCTGAAAGAATTAAATTTAAGATTCTTTTACAAAAACTGCGATCGATATCAAACTATTTTAATTGGTTTAAATTGTGTAGGTAAAATAAATTGATATATTTGTTTTTAAAAGTTTTTCATCCAAATCCACAAATTACTACTTTACTGAACTCTAAGCATTATAGAGCAGTAAATTTTTGCAATAAATACTTTTAGTAAAGTAACTGGATGTTTATTTGTCTGTACCGAAGGATATCGCTAACGCCGAACCGATAATGTTCACCTTTACAGTGAAGGTTCTCATATGTCCTGGTACGGTTTATAGCTTCTTTGGGGGAGTGTACAATCGCCTAAATATCAACAAAAAAAATAACTAATCCAATCTATCAGCAATTTTTTTTGGTGATCTTAACATAAATCTAAAATAAATAAAGATGAGAAAATTGTTATTAATTATTGAAGAAAGAAACCGTTTAACAGAGCACAGAGTATAAACGATATAACAGACGATTATTATCATCCTTTTGAATTAACAGTCCTACAGGTTAGTAATAAATCTCTAATTTAATCCTTTTTGTAAAAGAAAAAAAATATTTTTTTTCTTTTTCCATCACTTTCTTTTTAATGACTTCTTTTCACTTGTATGGTCCTATGGACCTCAAAAACAGTGGTCTTTTAAAGTTTGCCTATTTTGATTGTTCTATACAGTAATTGGATGTATATCTGCCAAAGTAGTAGAATGTATATATGTCTGTTTATCTAAAAGTTAAAAAAAATAATTTCTAGGGCCATGCGTTCTCTGGTGTCTGTATGTCTGTTTATGAAAGGACAGTAAATTTGTATTTTAAAAAGGCATCAGTTTTCATGAAACTAATCTTGTCTTAATTGTTTTGTATCAAACATATGGGATGAATTATAACTCCTATTTCAGGATCTATTTGCATTTGCCGAGATAAACCATTCTGTACGAGACTATATGCCAAACTGTACTACTGATTTTAGTCCCTTCAGGTTATATTTTCAATAATCATCTTACTAAAAAGGAAATAGTCAACTCGAAATTTCCATATTATTCTTTTCTTGTCTCTTTCTTCATCATTTAAAGATCTTGTCACAGAGTGTGAAGCTTTTTAATGGTTTCATGCTGATTTTCCTAATTTAAAAATCTCTTAGAATTATGGGTAAAATGAATAAGTCTTAGTTTTAGATATTTATATTTGTGTTTGAAATAGTATATTGTCAGTCGTCATTTATCTGTTTGTGACATAATAATTGATTAGTATTGTTATATAAATATGTTAACACTAAAACAGATCTATAGTATAGATGTATATACAGACAACTATCTCCCTTCATTTTTCAAAGACCTCTTTCGTCTGCTTCTAAATTATCTTCTGCTACTTGGCTGTGTTAAAATAAGCAACACCATTGGTCGATTGTCAATGACCCAATAGGAAGGTTGCACAAGAAGTTGCGATGGGGAGATACAGTTATTTAACCCTTTCTCCCTCTAGTGTTTTACTCTAATAACATCAAGATAATTTTTAGTGTGCGGGTGAGGCTAGGAAAAAAGCGGGAAGAGATGTCAAGCGCCAAGGCAAACCTGCTGTTGAAAAACCCAAATCTGGCGGGAAAATCAACGAGTTCTAACACCAGCACAGAGGATGACTCCGACCAATCTGGTTCTGACAGTTCTGACTCTGAGAGGAGCGAGTCGGAGCTGGACAGTCTGGAAGGAGAAACTACGTCAGGTTATTGCCTATTCTGTTTTTACCATTAGTGTTACTTTTTGATCCATTAACTTTCTGGATTAATTTTTTACTTAACAAAAGGTTTTGCAATGTTGTAGTAACTATTTTGAGGAATAACTTAAAGCAAAATTTATTTTTCATTTGAATTAAATCATAGAATCAGCAGTTTCATAGGAGAGGAACATTTATTACCTACTTTTTTTTATTTTAACAAAGACCAAACAAACATAAATACTTATTTTCATCCCCATGTAAGTTTCCCCCCCTTAATTAGTTTTCGATTTAATTCTCATAATACTGACGTGATAAACAACTGAGTCCTGTCAACTGCCATTGTAGAAGTTTGGAATAAGAATTAATCACAAATTACATCCCTACATATTGATATATACCTATTAATGTTACTTATTATTACCTTACCCAACATTGACACAATAGTTTTCTTTGTCAAAGGCAACTTATATATTCTAACACTGTCTTATTTTTATATTTTAGGATATATAAGTTTTGAATCAGTATTCCCAAGTTTTGAGAGTGTATATGGGTCAGCTCTAGTTGCACCTAACAAGGAAGATATGCAGTTGTACAGAAGGAATGCCGCGCTTTCCAGAGATTCAGGACCTTTGCCAGGTACAACTTTACTTTCTTTCTTTCAGGAATAAAGTATAGCCAACAAGCGAAATAAATCTCAAATAATATATTGAGGGCAGAAAAAATGTCTTAGTGTTGCCTTTAACGATAGCTGATAATATCGTATAGGTTTTTATCAAATTAATTTCGTTGTTGGTATAAACTGTCTTTCTAAAAAGTATTTTAATTAAAATGTTTATTTTTCACTACTAAATCTACTCCTACTGTATGATTTTAGTAAAAGGATCCGTTCAAATGTTATTTTCTCGGGTCATTTAAAGAAAAAAGGCTGAATTTTCTAACTGTATGACTTTTTTGGGTTATTTAATAGAGCTATGGAGGATAAAGAATTTATAGTGAAAATTTGTCGATATTTGATTATCGAAATAACAAACTCCTTATCTATCAGAAATTAAGGCACAAAATGATTGATTTTCATGTTAAAGGTTCTCGCACAGTGTCAGCCAACGCAGTGCCTCATCCCTTGGCCCGACCCATACTGCGACCCCGTGCCTGTCCTATACCTGTCCATGACTACGACCATTGCCTCCTGCCACCTATCTCTGATGAAAGCTTGAAAATTTATGAAAATTATATTAAGGTATCTATCTTGGTTTTTTTTTTGGAGCCAAGAGATTGTATTATACCTAGTTACTCTGTAACTGTTTTATGTCTGGACTTTCATCCTTTATTCTTTCTTTCTTTTTGTTGTTTACTGTCTAGATTTAGGTTTTTCTTCAAAAGTTAAGCATCACAAGCATCTATGCAGTTAACAATTTATATCTTGTTTTTTTCTGAAGCACTACTTTGTCTACCTAAAGATCGGGGATGATTAAAAAGTTTGGAACTAATAGTTTTGATTCAACCATTCAAATTTTGAAAAAAATACCCAAGTTTTCTGAACAAATAAGGTAACACTGTTTTGTCCCATCCCTCCATTCTCTAGAAATGTAGAATGGTGTACCAATAACAGCTGATAATTTTTTTCTATTTTAAGGTTGGAGAACAAGGACCGAATGAACCAAGCGAGGAAACACTGGAAATTTATAGAAACTATGTCAATATGTTCAAAAACAACAACTGACAC
Organism: Acartia tonsa; assembly: GCA_900241095.1. NCBI lineage: Eukaryota > Metazoa > Arthropoda > Copepoda > Calanoida > Acartiidae > Acartia > Acartia tonsa. The sequence continues at coordinate 6,150 of LS052115.1, read as the reverse complement.
AAATTAAGAATACATTAAAAATTTTGCCTTTGCATGAGACTTTTTTATTTTAGATTTATACGTTTTACATGGCATGTAGTATCTTGAAAATGATTAGATGTGATCTTACTTTGTTTGAATAACGATTTCTGTGATAATTTGTGATAAACTTTGATTTTTAAGGATTATATAGATGAAGAAAGATATTGATTATTTGAAAATAATTCCTATGTTTATTAGTGTAACAGGTTCTTAAAGATTTTCCAGTTTGGCTACGAAACAGATTAATATCCGCTGGATTAGAACCGGTTCTAAGCCAGCCATACTGAATAATCAAGAATCGTATCTTGTTATATCTAGTTTCCAGTATCGTAGCTAACATAACTGGTATTAATCCTATAATTGTACATTTTAATATCAGCGGAAATCTGTTTATTATATTATTCGATAAATAACTATTCCATACACGTGACGTATCTTGCATTTAAAAATTCATTCAGGTGTTTGATTTATATGATTTCAGATGAAATAATATTGCCAAGATGACAATATATTCTAAATACTTTACATCTGGTGCACTCTTAAGACGCCAGTTTCTGCTGGTAAACCTTCCGCGAACAATTTCTACCTGTTTGGTTGTGCAGAGAGGATATCCTAAACTTGGACCAGGTGTCAAGTTCCTGGGATGCAAACTTTCTGGACAGAATGTCAGATATTTCAGGTAAGAATTTGTCTTCAAGTATGGCTTTGAAACCGATTGATATCCGCTGGATTGGAACCGGTTGTATGTCATACTGAAAAATCATGTATCGTGTCGTATTATATCTAGTTTTTCACGAATATAAAAATGTACAATCATATTATTAAAACCAGTTTTATTGGCTCGTGTCTTCGGCATCTCGGGGATAAAAAAAAACTATTTTTTTATAATAATTGTAAATTTTTATATCCGCGGAAAGCTGGTTATAATACGATGCGATAAATAACTATTCTATAAATATCGTATTGGTAATTTTAGGCTATTTTCCTGACCTCATTACTGTTGTAGTACCTAAAAGCTAGCTATTCTCACAAACGACTAGGTATCTACTATTTGACTTTCAGGAAATTTTTGAAAAAATATAAATAAATATTGTCATTTTTTTAAGATGGGATGCAAGGCCAGACAATGTGTTTGCACACGGAAGGAAGATTGGACTACGCGCTCCTATCAATTTTTTCCAATTGTTTTTGATGCTTTGTTTGTTGGGAGTGTTTATTGACTGGTCCTATGTTATACCGGAGGACCCAGAAGAAACTTGGATGCCTTATGTGTTACAGGTAAAAATATATTACTTACCAATGTTTTGTTGTATGAGGTTCGTCTAAGTCAGGGGTAGGTAGTTATTATAACAATCAATTCTACAAAAAAAATCACGAAACCTTTTTGAGTAATTTGGAAGTATATTTTGTTTTTTATGTAATTGAAGAGGGGTGGGTAAGAAGGGGGAGGAAAAGGGAAAGAGGGTTGTGGGAAAATTTTCCTTTAGAATTGTTTGTCAGAATATCATTCCCTTGTCCCTGCGTCTAAGTAGCATCGACATATTTATCACTTTCTGGGACAAGAGACAATGATTGTGACAAACAATTTTAAGTGAAAATTTTCCTACATTCCACTTTCTTGTTTACTCCTTCTTACTCCCTTCACTTTAGTTAAAGCAAAAAACAAGTTTTACGCCAAGTGGCGCACCTTAAAATATTCAAATTTTTAGTAATTTTCAAATGGAATTAAATTGCTGAATCCCAGCCCCTGATCAAGGATTATTTTTATCGTTCTAACTAAACTGAAAACTGAAACTGTTATATGGGTCTTATATGTTTTAATAATAATGGCCAGTGATCTTTTTTTCATATGACGTACCTATTTTTTAAAATATATGTATAAATTTCCATGGAAACTAATATTTATTTTTTGTTTTAGCTACTGATGAAGAATATTTTCAATAGCTCTGTTGACCACAATATAAAGGAACACGCTGACGCATTACAAAAAACTCCATCAAGTTATGCTGCTACTATGTATGACAAGTATGGAGAGGCCGGTGTTGATGCTCTTAAGGAGGCCTGGGAGGAGGTATTATAAATTAGCTATTTAAAAATATCATGTCTTGCACACCTATAGGTTTATAATAATAACCTTTTATAACCTGATATTGATATTTTGGACTACGGAAACAAAACGACGTAGCGGGTTTCGTCGTATTTTCACAGTAGCTTTTGATGGGTTATTTTATGTTAGGTTAGGTAAATGTTAATGATTACCCTGTAGGGGCTAGAAATAGGAGAAAAGCAACTGTGAAAATACGACGAAATCCGCTAATTTGTTTTCTTTCCATTATACGATGTTTTTTCTTTATGGTATTTTTAGGCCTAAGATTCAAGTTCAAAGCTTAGGTTATTTAGGTATTAGTCTTTTTTAAGGGGGGAGGGGGCTTTATTTACATTTGGTTCCAGAACCTGAATTATTGCATGTATCTACATAGAAAAATGTAAAATTGCAGGTGAAAGGACAGGATATCTCTGATAAGGAGAAGTTTTTCCACATGATGATGCTGGCGGATGCCAAGATGAGGTAACTGATTTGATTGTTATAAAATAATGTGGACCTAGAGGTTCTTTAAAGGAATATCATTTTATCTCTGGAACTAAAAAGTGTCTATTAACAAACTTTTTAACTTTCAAAGATGACATCTTCACTGGATTCATGCATCAAGTGTACCTAAGTGTTTTTATTTTTCTTTAAATTGTTTAACATTTTCACTTCTGTTGGTAGAAAGTTCTACAAGTTGAACCTTTTATGTTAATAGATAAAACAAGATCAATAATAATATTAACGAATAATTACTATTTATTTGTAAGATTTACAACAACAAAAAAGAATTGCATTAGTAAAAGTTTTAAGTTGGTGACTAGTTATATGATAGAAATAAATGAATGAATGATAAAGAAAGTTCATCTAGAATTATGGTACAATGCCATATGGTAAAATAATGATGAGGCTTTAAAATCAAGATACAGTATTTTTTCTTCCTGCCATACTCGGTGAGAGGGTAAAGTAATGAAAAAGAATCTCCCATGAGACAGCGTGTTAAGTCATAATGTGCTTGCCCTGGTAGCTTTACAAAAGTCCTAATCCAGGACCACTAAGGTCCAAACTCTTTAAAACTATGGTTACAAACTCTTTAAAACTATGGTTACAGCCACACATAAACACTGACGTTTATAGATAGAAACCCTAGCTGAATAGTCACCAGGGTTGTCAAATCGGGCGGGCGGTTTTGGACTGCCCTTTATCGGTCCTTATGGGCAGATTTGGGCACACACCGTTTTTTTTTTGGGGGGGGGGGCTATTTTTTGGGTTTTATTAACTATTATATAAATTAGTAAGCTTTTTTTGTGTCTAGAGAAGGATTTCGCAAACCGTTGAACCAATATGGTTCTCCTTTCCATTGGAGCTTTTATAGGTCCTAAGATGGTTTTAGGCTATTTTATTTCTAATAATAAGTCTTGGTATGGTTTTAGGGAATTTTTTATCCTTTTTATATGCTTTTTACGACATTTGCCCAAAACCCTTTTGGGCAATTGGGCGGCCCGTTATCGAAAAAAATGCCCAATATGACAACCCTGATAGTCACTTATGTCAATAAATATTTAAGATGATGATAAATTTGCCAGGTATAAGCAAGAAGTAGCTGAGGTGGCTACTGCATTGGGCATGGCGGAGGAACCAGAAGTTAAACAACTAATACAACCTGATCAAAAACAAGGTTGGTCCTTTATTTACAAACACAATTATAATTAATAAAATATCCCTTCTGTATATTACCTAATGTAATTGGTGGAAAAGTTTGAGGACTGCGTTTTTCTGCCAACCAATTAAGATTTTATAAAAGTTCAAACAATTGAGAGATTATAATTTAATTATAAAGCTTGGGGTTCCAGTATAACTAACAGTACAATGTCCCCTCCTTTTCATTCTCCCTCCTAGTTGGTTTGAACACTGTACAGACATCATACTTCAATTTTATTATTTAAAGAGAAACTTAGGTTACCAGGAATACTACTTTGCCCCTTTTTCATAAGAATAATTGCAAGTAAAACCATGACACCGTATAATAGATTTGGGGCAAAATTTAAAAATTCTTCAAATGTCATATCCTTGAATATTTCTTTTCCTTTATTTAGAAAGTGAGACAGGCAAGGGAAATCCCTTTGTTGTTAAAGCCGAAGAAGCTGTGGAAATTTTGAATGAGGTAAACCGATAAATTATGTAAAATCCTTGGTATACGTATTATCCTATCCTTATTTGAACAGGATGTCTGTGTGTGTAGTGAAACTAGAAAACTAGTTGAGAATCGACCCCCCCCCCTCAAGTGTCCTTAGATGCCTTTAAGGGCATTGCCACTAGTATTATACAAAGTAGTATGGTTTGTCCGTTTAGATGTCATTAATCACTGAACCGATAAAGTTTTCAATTTTAGAGAAGCTTTACATTGATCTCAGGATGTTTTTAAATTATTTTTTAGGGTTAAGTTGTTATATACTATTTTACTGCCTCCCTTCCCCTAGATGCTTTGGGGGCGCAGCAGCTATTAGAAAAAAGTGGAATAATTATGAAAGATGTGAACTTTTGAGACAGAGGAGGGTTGGAGGGGGGGATACATTTATTTTGCTTTTCCAACTCAATTTAGCTGGTTTACGTCTTTACCTACCTATATACTTCTATTTTAAACCACTTTTATTATATATTTCTAGAGTCTGGAGGAAGGAGAGAAGGTGGATAAACTAGGATTCAGAGATCGCAAGATTATTGAATATGAAAATAGAATTAGACAATATTCAACACCTGATAAGGTAACAAGCTAATTGATATTGTTGGGGTATGTTGACTTCCATAACACATTTTAAGATAACCTAAAACCTTCAACAGAAATCGCCCTTAAACAGTTTACTTTTTATGGATTAGTAAAGGTTATTTGCTTTGTATCCTTCCTAATCTTACTAACAAAAAGTATGCAGAAGCTTTTAAGAAGTTGAAACTTTGGCTGATTTCTTCTTATTGCATTTAGGCCACCAACGTAAATTTTCATTCTTGTTTTTAAGGTAAGGTTAGGTTTGGTTTAACTAAAAGTAAGATCCGGCGGGCTGGTACCTCGTAGAGATAGAGTAGGGGCTAGAAAAAAGATTTTCATAAAATGATAATAATAAGTAGGATGGAAGGATTTGGTGATTAAAAGTAGGTTTGAGAGAAAGCACCCTTACAAGTTACATTTTACCTGTCCTATTTTCCTATTGCAAATCATGTTCTGTAAAACTAAGAAAATATGAGTTTATTTAAGGTATTCCGTTACTTTGCCACGTACAAACTGACAGATGACAAGGGCATTGGTGAGGTCATGATGACACCTGAAGACTTTCTCAGGTAACAAAAGATTACCTATTTAGAAAAATTTTATAATATCAGGGCTGAAAAAGTTTTGGATCATAGAAAGAAAACGAAGTGGCGGGTTTCGTCGTATTTTCACAGTACGTTTTCTCCTATTTTTAGCTTCTGCGGGGGCTCTAGTCCTGCGGGGCAAATATTAACATTTACCTAACCTAAAATAAAAAAAATTATAATATCAAAAGCTACTCTGAAAATACGATGAAATCCACTAGTTCGTTTTCTTTCAATGATTTAAATTTTTCAGTAACCTATACAACATACAGCTTTATCTCTATAGAAGACAAAAATTTTTGCTAACTTAAATGTCAATAAAATATCGGGGAGGTAGTATTCCGCGTATTCATTTAGTCTTCTAAAATTCTGAATTTATTTTTAGGTCAATATCACCTGGAGAGAAACAGCCAGAACATCTTGGACTAGATCAATACCACCAGGTAATATAAAAATCTGTTTAATTTATATCGGGGAGGAATATCCAAATCAGCTTCGGATTATTCAGCTTATTTTTACGCCTTCTATCACAACACGCATTCAAAAATTTTAAAATAATTTCTCGTATTCATTCGAATCCGTTGGATAGGAACCGGTTCTCATAAATACGAAAATAACTATGTCTAGCATCGTATTATATCCAGTTTTCTACGAATATAGAAATGTACAATCATAAGATTAAAACCAGTTTTTTT
>LS052102.1:2439-13803 GCA_900241095.1 Acartia tonsa | reverse complement strand
AACTAATGGTCGGTTAATCATCATTACACGAAATTCAAAGTTCAGTGTCCCCACAAAATAACAAATTACGCATAGAGCCTTTGATAAATATAAATAATTTTTACTTACAATTGCAATGTTTCATGTCTACCATATGGTATTAGATAAAAGTGGCCATCGCTGACATAATATCAACGATCAAATGTATAACTTACTATGTATGTCGATAAGATATCAGCACAGTTGACAGTTTTAGTATTTCAGCTGTATTGGTAGAACGTCTATTATGTAGTTGCAGCCAGGAAGGGAGAAGACAGTGGCTACTAAATGAATTTATACATCCCTTTCATCCCCCCCCCAAAAAAAAAGTTATAAGCTACTGAAGGTAGAATATTTAGTGAGGAACGGGACATAGAAATGTAAATTATATTAGTAACCAAAATATTGTATTTGCTAAAAACTTTGGGTACTTTTATCAAATCTTGATTGTTTGGTACAAACTATTAATGCCTAAACTTTTTCACCAATAATTTTATCTACATAAGAGGTATTTTTTATATTATTATTGAGGATGCACTGCTCAAATTTATTTTCTATTGATGTATCCCTTAAGGTCATTGATAGATTGGTGGGAAGATTGATTTCTGGTCCATTGTGCTATCCCTGTAACCCTGAGCGTTGCAGCAGCATAACCATATATTGCCAATTAGGCAAATTCGTTTTTTAACATTTTTTAAAGAGATGGGTTTTTAGAGGCATAAAGATTCTGTAGAAAAGGACAATTATGTCCGTCCATAAGTAGCGCATGAATTTTACTTTTTGTGGTATATTTTGGCTTTGTCTAGGGGCTCTGTATTTTAAAACTTTTAAAATACTCGTACACCAAGATATTTTAAAGCTTTCCTAAAATTGAGAACTTCATCGGTTCAGTGGTTGGCGAGATCTTTAAGGACAGATAAAACAAAACATTACTTCTTTATATGAAAGCATTTGATATAAGTCTTCAAAAATCCTTCTGTAAACAAAGAATTTTTAGCCTCATTACCGAACGGCTTTGGTAGGACATACGGACGTACTGTCATAGTATAGCATTACGGACAAATTGTTGAAAATCTTTGCACAAATTTTAAAAACAATGTTCCTTTCTTTTTAGAAGGGGGGGAGGAGATATTCCCATCTTTATTGAGTTTATAGGCGGAAGGGGGAGGTAACCTAACCCCATAGAGGGTAATGAGTAGCTATTAATCACAAACAAGGGATACCAGAAAATCTACAACACTTTTTTCTCCAAGAAACGAACTTTATAACTATGAAAGTCAGAATTAAATAAATACAAGTTAGGGGAAAGAAAAAGTTAAATTGCATTGTCTAATCCCTGCATTCGTGATAAAATTAGAAGCTTTAGCCAATTAAAGTGCAGTTGTTGACAGGGAAACATGGATAGGTCCATGATAGATAAATAATTCTTGACCCCAAAATATTCAAATTACTCCCTCACCCTTTCAATTTAGAGAGTATAAAGTTTAGTTTAAGATTAATTTTATTTTCTAATGCCCACCCCCTGTTATCTGTATACATAAAATGCTAATGAAAAAATTTTACAATTCAAACTTTTATTATAGTCAATGAATATCTATGTTTTATCTCTCTATTATCTACTTTTTATTTGAGGATTGGGGAGAGGGGGATGTCTGTCCTAGTGTCCTATCCCTCTTTCCCTGATTTTATTGGGTATTTTTAAATTCAAATTTTTAAATGATGAATTTAAATATCTTTCTTGTTATCATTCGAATCCGGTGGATAGGAACCGGATCTGATCCATACTAAAAAACTATGTCTAGCATCGTATTATATTTAGCTTTCTACGAATTTCTTCGGCACCTCGGGGCTAAAAAAAACTGGTTTTATTGTACATTCTATATCCGCGGAAAGCTGTTTATAATACGATGCGAGAAATAACTATTCTTTAATAAATCTTTCTATCTATCCAGCTATGACTATCTATTTATCAAACTATTTTGTTATCTATCTATCTACCAAATTATCTATTTATCTATTGATCCCACTATTTTTCTATCTATCCTTCTCTTAATATGTATAAAATCTTTGTAAATTTTTTTCAGATTTTCAATTTTTTGCTTACACGACAATAATTTCTAGATGTTCTATGGGGTTGGTTTTTATTTCAAAAAAGCATAATTTTTTTAAAACTAATATTATTAATGTTTTTTTTTCTTTTCAGGGATGATTTAAACCTAGAGGATGCGCGTGTCCAGGGAAGCGAGGATCAATGGTTCAGCAAGGAAAAATTATACAAGGTAAATCAACAAAAGGGGTAATTTTGTTTAATATATATCGCCTATTTTCCCATCTCTTAGTTTCACTGAAATTAACTAAACAACCATCTAATTTGAAGAAATTAATTTCTCAAAAATTTGTTTTGTCTTGTCGTATTATTTTCTTTATGTCTTTCTCTTTTTTTTTCTACATGTAACAGACACATTGCTTTAAGCAAAAACGATATTTAATACCTTCAAATTACCCCCCCCCCTCCACCTCCCTCCCCCGCCATCCATCTCTAAAAAGTACGTTTCCCTTTAATTTTCATTGTCTTTGACCATAGGATGAAATTAGTTGTGCTTAATCAATTTGGTTCAATCTTTTAAATTTCGAGTTTAATCTTCCCACCCCAACTAAACCTAGAATCAAACCAATTTCTTTGTCAATGTTAAATTTCTTACATTTAGAAACGTAATTTTAGAGCTACGCCAATAACATTATTCCTGATTATCATAGGAATCACAATATCAATCTTCTTGAAAATAGTATATAGCAATTAGATTTTTAACATAGGTTATAAAAAAGTTTTATTTGTATAATAATTTTTACACAATTCATAAAGAAAGTTTAATGTTGGAGTGACGATTTAAACTATCAATTAACTATCCACTGGCGAAAAAAGGATTCTACCAATTCTCTCTTTTTTTTCATTAAAAATTTAAAACAAAGATTTTCAACAAAAAATTTTCTCCATCGATCTTTATCTCATATCTATTGATATTTATAAAGATGTGGCTACTCTATAACTTGCTTTGTCAGTATGTATGTACATTGTGGTTTGCTAGTTTGAACAGTTTAATTGATAACAATTACAGCATGCTATTGTACAATAAGATTAAAAAGTACAAACATTTTTAGCGACGAAAAAGTTGAAGGCTTAAAAGTGTTCTTAACTTCCTTCCAGGGATCGGAAGCCGCGTGAAAGCCTCAGTGAAATCTTCATTTTATCACTATAAAATTTAGCTGGATGTATAAAACTGTAGACAATCCTTCTTTCAAAAATTTCTTTTTCTGCTCACAAGCAGGTTTAAAACTGAGGCTTATCCGCGGCTGAGGCGCGGCTTCCGAACCCTGCTTCCTTCACATGAAAAACTGATTTTAATATTCAGTTTTTAATATGCTTACTTTTAGATGTTGTCATCCTTGTTTTTTTTCAAATATAATAACAGTACTAATCAATAGATCGAACAAATTGATAATGAAATTGATTTAGAATTTTAATAAAAAAGAAAAATATTTTAAATTTTAAAGAACAGTAAACTATAATACATGATGACAAATACCCAGCTGTCCGAATATGTTTACAAGTTTTAAGTACTATTGTTTTTTTTAAACTTTCTAAAACTATTCGTAAAACTCAGAAAACCCCAAATATACATTGTACAGTGTATGCATACTGTATAAAATCAGACCCTCAATATGCCAGTCTTCCAAAACTTTATTAGGCGTTGTTCTTTTTTGTAGAAAAATTTTAACAAATTGATTATCTAATTTGATTCGCTGGTCATATTTTATCATTTTAAAGAAGATATGATTTTTTTACAGACAATTTGAATTAGTCATGCTGCCAAATAGACTGACTGACAGACGTATTTTTTGAAATTATAGGGTAGCATCTCTTTTAAAAACATTTGAAACCACAACCAATTAATAAAATGGTAATTCTAAAGCCCTTTAAAATGTTAAAAAATACACACTAAAAAACATGTGTTATGTAATTCAAATTTTAAATGTTTGGGAAAAAAACAAGGACAATTAAGTTAATGGGTGGTTAAGCTAAATTGTTTGATTAAATAAGATATTCTTAATGATTTATTATTGGATTGTCAGTATTTTTGTTCAATAGCTGGCATTGATATTCATGAAAAACAAACAATACAACTTTAAAGAAAGGCAAACTTAAGTTTCTTTCACTTAATCTTATTTTTGAACTCCCCCAATGAAAAAAAAAATATTAATTTCATTGATTTAAAGCCGCGGACTTTTTTACCTGCGGGTCGCTGTGAGGAGCTTTTTTACTTAACCTAACATAAAAATAAGCATCAATGATAGGTTTTTCTACAACTTCGTTTGGTATTTTAGGGGAAAGATATAAATTATCCATCCCAAGAACTAAAAAACTGGCTTTTTTTAAATGAAAGAAAAGATTCGCTCATTCCAAAGAAACAACAATCTTGTAAGAAAATTGCTGAAAAAAACTGTTTTAATTAGTTTGACCTTCAACGATTATCGATTGAAAAATTTGCCATTTGGTATTTTGCAACCTTTGGTTATTTTTTTAGTAGCGCAGGTACTCTACAATTTGTTATTTGCATAGTGGTCCATTCTTAATATGACCTGCGGTTGACACGTAGCACGTAGGACATCCGCTGAATATCTGAATGACCATGAGATCGAATTTTGGGCCAATACCGAAAGTTAAAAATAGTTTCGACTGCTGCTATGTCAGATACAGGACATAATAGTTATTGACCAAATCATCACCATTCACATTTAGGACTTTCAGATAAAGGTCCTTCAATCAAAAGACTGAAGGGCGTTTGACTGTTTAATCAAGCACTTAATTAGATAGATTTGATCTAAATGGCATAATTAATGAGACACGACATAAAGAATTGAAATTGCTATGTCAACACGATGCTTTCACGTCCAACAAGGACTACACTGTGTTAAAGGCCTATTCAAAACACTTTTTTTAACACTTTACCATTCGCCAAAAGTGTTTATTGGCGGCTGTAAAAAGCATTATTTTCACTAACGAAAAAAATCTTTGAAATTAAAGAAGCAGGAATGTAGGGAAAGGTCAGTAAAAGATAAATTTATAATTCCTTGTCTTAACAACATTATTAAACTATTTCCCTATATTTTTTACCATATATATCGCGCGCGTGAAAGATTATTTATCTCACACTTGACCTATCCCTGTGCCCCTAAGGTCAGAAGGAAATGAATGAGGGTCGAACTCGATTACTCGACACAACAATGTTTCCTCACTCTAGCAGGGTATTATCAATGCAAGACATATTAATAGTTCCCTTTCTAAAAATTACGTCATTTTTAAATTTATTGTGGGGGTAAGGAAGAAAGTGTCGTAGATTTATTTGACTGTAGCTCAAAACTCTCTCTTTTTCTCTACCCATTTTATCAATTGATATTATTTTCTGCTGTTTTCATAAAACGTCTCCATTAATAAATTTTTTCTTTTGATTTTTTTTGGCAATAACATTTTTATTACAACTTTACAGAAGGTTTTTTTTCATGTTTAAGTTCGATGATTATAGTGATATACAACCCTTTTTTCCTCATATGTAATTTATAAGTCCTTAATGTACACCTAAGAAATAGGTGAAGATTTTTAAATCATCCATAGTCCTAATAAAAAAAATAATATTAATTTTTCTTTTTAATTTAGGATCACGTTATTGAAGTTTTGGAGAAATGGGACAATATTGACGACGAGATTTGGGCCAAGGTAAGAGTTTATTGTTTAGTTGCTTCGCGCCTCATATAATATTAGGTATGTAAGTCAGTTCTTTCTCTTTGAACCCAGAATAAAAATCAACATGTTGCTCTAGTGAATTTAAAGAAAAATCGCTGGTCAAAAATAGTGATCTTATAAAATTTATATTTTTCTTTTTAAGTAGCAATGTCGTAAAAAGCGCAATTAATTAATCCTTACGTTCTCGAGATCTAACTGGACACAAACACATGAACATCCATCTACTTCAATTTGAATACAAATATGTGTAATACTGTATGAAAAAATTGGTATAATTTAACCTACATGTCAACTGCAATGTCAATATTAAAATACAACGGTAAAAATATAACCCCAACCAATAACCCCGTACATAAACAAAATTCCCGAAAAAAATACTCATAAGCTTTTACAGTTTTTATTTGGAGGAATTTTTATATAAAAAAGCATTTGGATGTGTGTTTGTGTGTTGTTTATAATCTCCTACACGGCTGACACTGTCAAAATTTGATGCCTCAAGCCCTAAAAATACAAATTTTATAGTTTATATTGAAATATGATATAAAAGAGGCATTTTCTGACATGATATCAACCGTTTTTTATGTCTACTAAATGATATTAGTTTTTATCTTGGTAACTGTCTTATGTTGATATGAAAACAGCAAAAACGTTTAACAGATTCTCGAGAAGCTTTGAATTGGTCATGTCTGTCGGTTTTAAGCTATTTTCTTTGAGGAACAATTAATGCCACTAAAATAATTTCTAGGTCACGTTCAAGGCATTTTGGTAGCACAGAAGAGACTTAAGGGGAAGGTTGTTTTTTCATGTATTAAGCTATCACCGTATATTTCTTTAAAACTCTAAATATTTTATATCACAAACACACACACATACACACTCACCTGCACACACACACACACACACAGAATTTGACCCTCACGACCTTTATTGTAGTTTAAACGGGGCCCCCCAAATTACTATAAAGTTGTTGTCTACAGGGATACAGGGGTAGGACAATGGAATATAAAATAATCGCCTTTAAATTTTACCCCCAAAAGATGAAAGTGATAAGTTATATTATTGAGAGAATTATTAATTTATTTCAAATTGACCTATCCCTGAATACCTGAGTATAAACGGAGGCCCTCCAATTACTATAAAGTTGTTGTGGGGAATCCAGCAGGGATTTTGGGGGATAGGACAATGAGGGACAAATTAATCCTCTCCATAATCAAAAGTCGAAGACCACGTATTTTTCATTTTTTATATATTTTCACATCCTTTTTTAAATAGGCCCAATAAGATTGGATTTTTCTTTCATTTGTCTATCCCTGTATTCATTAAAAAGAACATTAGAACATTAAAAAGTAGTTTAGAATTAGTAAACTTAGTAAATTTGATGTTAATAGTGCTTATTAACATATGCTAGAAATCTTTAATTGAGATTGATAATTTTTTAAAAAACAGGATGTCAGACAGCATTTAAAATATTTATTTTAAAATCATTCTCCCATTAACCCTGCCTTGAACGTCAAAATTAAATCACATTTGATTTTTCAACAAAAAAACGTATTGAGCTAAATTTTCTTTATGTCCAAAAATGTCAAAAATCGTCGAAAATGACCAAAATTTTCTACGATGATTCTACAAAAGAAACAATTTTTTTTAAAGATCTAAAACCAAGAACAAATATTTTCATGATTAGGGCAGCCAACAGTTTAGATAAAAAAAAAATAGAAATATAGGACTAAAACTAATTAGATAGATTGATAAAAGTATTTGTCAGGTATTGTGTATAAATTACAATAAAGCTCATTTGGTTTCAGGCAATGCAATGTAAGGTTTAAATTTCAAAAATATGGAAATAATGGTCCATTACTCTGACAGATTGACGTACAGACATCATCCTAACTATAGAGTAGCTCCGCTTCTTTAAAAAGTTAAGATAAAGGTTTTTGTGAAGGCTAAAGCGAGCGAAGGTTAAGGGGAAAAGGAATGAATTTTATCAAAAATGAATAGTAGTCCCCAAAGTTTTATAAAAGCTCTTTATTCGTTGACTTAACAACTTTGGGCACTTTTATTGAATTTAGATTGGTTTGTTCATTAAGTTGAGTGTCTAAACGTTTCAACCACTTACAGTAAACTACAGAAGGGATAATTTGTGTATCATTATTTGGGGATGTACACCAATTTATGGGCCATTGTCTTATCCCTTTATATCTCTGAGAACAGTGCAGACAATGTTCTAGATACAGAATGATACAGCTAGGGATACAGTAATAGGAAAATGAACAATAATTAAATCTTTCTCTTGATTTTTACTAATTTTTATAAGTCCAGATCTACTAATTGTTTTTAAGATTTTTATTCTCTGGCTTTCGGATTAAGATTTAAAAATCGTAAAATCATTATCTTCTTAAACACTAAAATTGTTCACGTACGTCTGTCTTTTCAAGTATCGCAGTTGCTCTATAATTTGGTTTGATGTACGTCAGTTTGTCCGCTTTTAGAGGTAGATATTAAAGGATTTTATTAATTTCGAATCAATAAACAGCAAATAAATTACTTCAAGGTAATGACAAATTTACCCTAGTTGTAGAGTAGCTCCGCTACTAAAAATGACGAAACATGAAAAATAATTATTGAACAAAAAAAAGCGTAGCTCGATGACAAAATAATTTTTTCTTATATCTTTTACACAAAAAAATGTGAAGAAGAAGGAAACAAGGAAAGTACAATAAATATGCCCCCCCCCGCCCTCAAAAAAAAACTTTAGCTTAATCATAGTCCTTTCATTAATCTAACTACTTTAAAGCCTTTAAAACAGTGCGGTTTTATAATTAAAAGCAAAAAAGGAAAAAAAATATTACAAGTTTTAATTTCTTTTGACGTTTCTAGCTGTTATGAAAAAATTGTTCGTTTGGCGTTATCATTTTTTATCTTCTGCTACGTGATTCTGTTTTAAACAATGCTACTGGTTAACATTTTTAGTTCAATGTTTTAAAAATAAAGTATTTTTAGTTAAATGTGTTATATTAAACTCTGAGAGGGAGTGCAAATTATATTGGTACATAAAGGTTTATAACCTACCCTGTATGTTGTCTTAAAAACGTTGGGTACTTTTTAAAAATCTTGATTTCAAACTGACAATGTGAAAAAAAATCAACCGATAATTTAAATCTACAGAAGAGGTAATTTTGTTTTTCAACATTTGGGATGTACATTAATGTGACGACCACTGTCTTATCCCTTATAAATAAAATGTAAGTCACAAATCAGCAATGAATTCTTTAATCAAATCAAACAAATTTTTGCGATTTTGGATTACCAAACTTTTATATTATTAATTTTGATTCAGAGTCAAATTGAATATTTTTTGTATTTAAAATAGACTTGAGCTTAAAAGGAAAACCGCAAGGGTTCTTTCTGCATTTTCAATTAGGACCGAGAATTGCCCCGGACGTTTAAAAAATACACTTTCATTTGGTTTATGCTATTCTTAGATATACTTAGGGATTATAAGAGATAAGACAATTTTTGATAAGTTTATGTACATCCCCAACGTTGTTAAACAAAATTACCCCTTCTGATTGAAATCAAGATCTAACAAAAATACCCAAAGTTTTTTTAGCCAATGAATAAGAAAAGTGCTTATATAACTTTGGGTTTAGTCCAAAGTCCCATTCCTTTCTCTTGATCTAAAAGAAACGTTAAACCTCATTTTCAAATGGGGCTATTTCATCCTTCTCTAAGACTTTGCATGAAGTAAAAATCTTATTGCATTTGAGATGGTTTTGAAGTTAAGCAATAATGAAAAGCATGCTTTTTTAGTAGCGAAGCTACTCTGTAATTAAGCAAAGACTACAAAAATTCGTTTATTTTAACAGTAAATAATACTAGTCTTGTAAACACTTTCCCCCATTCGTTGGCTTAAAACTTAAAGTACTTGCTTGGTTGGCACTAAATAGTAGTGTCAAAACATTTCAACCAGAAGAAAATTTTACTTTTGTTTATCATAATTGGAGAATATACAACAATTTATTTTCAATTGTCTTTTTCTCTTTTTCCAATCCTATGCTATTGATAAGTCTAATTCGCCATAATTTAATGAATTGTTTGTCAACCAGTGGCGTCCACAGAGTTTTCATAGAGGAGCGTATTTCTTTTAAAATAGGAACTAAGACTTTTGATTTAAAGGGGGGTGGGAGGAGTACGTGATGTTGACATTTGGTCATGACGTTTATGTTCCTATCCCTTCAATGCAACAAATAAAGATATGTCTATTGTCTAGTTAGTAAATAAGCTTGTAAAGGCTGCACTACTTTTGGCCATAATTATTCTTGTTAATAATCTTACTGGATAATTGAATGCTTTAATTACATATTTCAATTTCAGTTAAACTCCTAATTTTAGCTAATAATGTTTTTATCTGAGAGGGCATTCCGTTGATATTACTATACTAGAAATCCGTGTTATAATAACAGTTAAAGTTCAGTTTGAAAACAATAAAATTATAATATAAAAAAATATATATATATTTTATAGTAAAATAGATTGTAAATGTAAAATATAGATAAAACTACTCCTCATTGTTTTAGGACCTAAAATTGTTTTAAAAGTCTGCTTTTGTTTCTATAAAACTTAGCCTCCCTCGCTCTCAAACTAACTCTCATATTTTTCAGGTTATCGTATTGGAGAGGAACCGCCGTATAGCCAAGGCGTATGCCAGAGCCCCCGTTTTAACCGTTAACGGTTCAGAAGATGGTTTTGATGGTTTCAGGTGGTTTTTTAACGATTTTTTGAACATTCTATTCGTTCGTACAAGTATTCTTAAAAATTTAGGAATAGACAGATAGACCGACAGACCTTCATACATACGAAAGACAATCATACCATCAGAATTGCAGACAAAATTAACTAACAGATAGACATACATACATACTCTCAGACATGCAGACACTCAAAGATACCTAAATGCATTCATATATATAGACAGGCATACATACAGATATACATACATACAGACATACAGATATACAGACAGACATACAGACAGATATACAGACAGACATACAGACAGATATACATATTGACAAACAGAGAGACATACAGGCAGACATACAGACAGAACAAGTAAAAGAACACTTTTAGAACTTGCTTTGCGTGTTAAAAAAAAATAGGTTTGTCAAATTTTTATACATTTTATATTTAGCCTAAAATTTCTCTATTATTTGATATAATCGCTAATCATCGTAAATTACAACAATCAAAAAAAACGTCCACAAACATTAGGAAGTGTTTTGTCGCGTCAGCAAATGAAATTTAGGAGTACTTTTCTTATTTTACACTAATATACGGTTTTTTGCCCTTGCTAATTTATTGCCATAGCACAAAAAATACCCCTTCAATTACACCTTTAATTAATGTGTCCCAAAAAAATTAGGCTTCTGTCAAACAGTTTGGTAAAAACACTTTCCTAATGAATAAGAAACCCCACCTTAAATTTCTACCCCTTGAAATAACCAGGGTACCTCACTCTCTCGGGGGGGGGGGGGGGGGGGCGGGGG
>LS052085.1:0-13768 GCA_900241095.1 Acartia tonsa | reverse complement strand
CGCAAGTCCCCAAAATCAGTAAGAATCTGCTGTATTCGTGCACATTCCCTTTAAGCCAGTCCCCAAAGTCTGAGACTACTTAAAAATTGAATATTCGATCCATTGTCCCCTCCCTTACTCCCTGTACGCACATACACACCCAAATTATAGGATGATAAGGGAAAGTAAAGTTTCGGTTTAAAGAAAATAAAAAGTGATAAAAGTTCAACGTAGAATGGACAAAACCAATTCATACAACAATATTTTTCAGCTTAATTTTGTTTTGTATTTTGTCCTTTCAATGTATCCATAAATAAAGAGTTACAGAATTTTAATTTTAATGATTGAATTAAACTAATCAAGTTGGCCTCTATTTTAAAAATTCGTCCAAACGATTGAACAAAAATGTCAATTAGGTACTTCTGAAGACATCAAGTTAATTTTTATTCTTGACTTTATCAAAAGCTTTGATTCTTTGTTGGTAGTTATTTAACTTGAACTACTTTAGGGAAGAAGCAGAACAAAAGCTAAGAGCTGCTGGTTTTAGGTAAAAAATTAATATTTAAAAAAAAAAGTAAAGCACTTACACAATGATAAATTAGTAATTTTTTTTGTTTGGATGGGATATAAAAGAGCCATTAATTCAGTAAATCAATTAAACGCCATTTTTATTAAAATTTTTTACCATTCTCAATAAAACCATCAAATGGTCGTTGAAAATGACAGATTTATCGTCGATTTGTGAATTTAGTTTTTCTTCGCCTCACATTTAACCGTGTTAAAAAGATAATCTTTGTACGTTTTAGTGAAGGTCTTTTTCTTGTACGTGAATCAAGCACAAATTCATTGGACTTTGCCCTGTCTGTAGTTTATAACAATGAGGTAATGGATATAATGGTTATCGATTTTCTATTCATAGGTCCTGGGAAGGTTGATATTTATTATGGGGAGGATAACACCGACCTTGTTATAATGACGCCCTCCAATTTTTTTAAAAGCTAAGTTAAAGGTGCGCCCTCCTCCTCAAGTGCCCATAAAAACCCTCTAGGGGCGTAGCCGCTTGTAATGAAATATAGCCTAAATAAGTTAAGATTCTTATGCAATGTTTAAAAAAAAATAGATTAATTCATTTAGAATCATTTAAGAATAACAAAACTAAACAACGATTGATTTTTAAATTAGGTTGGTCTTAAAATTTATTTGAATAGCATTTTTTTCTGTTTAAGGCTATTCATTATCAAATTCGTAAACGTGGTGAAGATGCTCTGTACTCGCTGGGAGATAACGATAAGGTTTCAATTAATGTTTATTATTTATATCCTACCTATAAAAAATTGTATAAAAATTCTGAATATCATATTGCTCTTTAGTACCCTTACAAATGGGTATCTACTTATCAATCATTGGAAAACTCATCTGTCTGACTATCTACCTTCAAAATAATAAAAATTGGATATCGTAATCTATCTATCTTTCTTGCTGAACAATAAATGATGCTAAGATATTTTAGGTTATCCATGGTTTAGACCAGCTAATATCTTTCTTTGAATCAAATAAGAATAGTGGATTAGAACATCAATTAACAGGTTTTATATTTTAATTTATAACACAGAATGGTTACTTCTTCTCGTCAGAGTTTGAACCTTTATATTTTTAAATGTTTAAGAAATAAGTAATAGCCAACAAGTGAAATCAATCTAAAATGATATTTGGGGGTAGTGAGAAAATGGTCGTCTTCACGACGAAGTGTTGCCCCCTAAATTCACGAAAAAAATCCTCTAAAATAACTGAATATTTTTAAAGATTTTACCTATTACTCAATTTTCTTATTTGCTTAGGTAGGTACTACTTCAGTTTTTTTTAAAAAATTGTTTGACATTTAAGATTATGTGGAAGGAGTGTGTCCCCCTTCTGTGACAAAGCTTCATGGAACACAAAATTTACTACACAGGTATTTGTCCCCTAATATCTTAAAAATGGTTAAAAGATCATGTTATGCCTTTTTTCATGGGTTCTTGAAGGTTTAATGCTATTTTTTCCCTTAATTTATTTTTAATCCATGAAATAATTTAAAGTTAAGCCTCCATCCTTCTATAGGGCAAAGCTTCTGAGTATCAAAAGGGAATAGTTTCTTAATTTTTTTCTCTCAAAATATTGGAGAAGTATCCACTTATTATTTTTTTTCCTGCAGCATTTGAGTTACACATGATAGGCAGAGAGAAAACAATTTTCTTTAATTCTTTATTATTTTGATTATTTAGGGCAACTTCTGAGGGAAACACGACTGTAGTTACAGAGTTGCTTGCCTCCGGATACAGAAACCTGGCAGCCAAGGATCCTGACAGTAGAACAGCTCTCCATCTAGCGGTCATTCATAAACAGGTAGGAAACCCGGCAGCCAAGGATCCTGACAGCAGGACAGCTCTCCATCAGAAATAAACAGGTAGGAAAACTGGCATCCAAGGATCCTGACAGCAGGAAAGCTCTACATCTGGCGGTCATTCATAAACAGGTAGGAGACCTGGCAGCCAAGGTTCCTGACAGCAGACAGTTCTCCATCTGGCTTTCATTCATAAACAGGTAGGAAACCTGACAGGCAAGCATCCTGACAGCTTTTTGCAAAATCCACGAAATTCTAAACCACCTATGTATTATCAGTTGATGATATTTTTATTGCATAAATGTTCTGAGGCTAGGCAGGCCCCGGGGCCGAGCGCTGCGGCCATGACCTTTATTACTATTGGAGACTATTTTTCTTAGGAAGCTACTTTTCTTAGGTAAATGTCCTGAAGCTACTTTGTCCTGAAGCTACTTTGTCCGAAGCTACTTTGTCCAAGATCCTATTTTATAAGGCGATTTAAAAGTTCAAATGAAATTATTGTAAAGCAAAACTTTTTTTATTTTTTAAGGAGGAAATACTGTTAACCCTGTTAAAATACAGAGCAAATGTTAATGTCAGGTAAACTAAAATATTTTAAATCACTAGGTATATTAATAAGTTAGGTATACAGTATACGTTACAAAAAATGACCGGTCTTTAAAATGGTTTAGCCCCCTCCCCCCCCTATAATGAAGCTGTAACCCTATTTTTTGTGTGTGCTCTTTATATACGTGTATGATGGTGTTTGTTGCGTTCAATTAGATCAAAGAACATTTTCCGACATTCAGCAGGCTATAAAAGAAGATATTCAAAATGAAAAAAATCAAACCCTTATTAACTAAAGTAAGCTTAAAGCTTAAAATTTTGCTTCCATAGACACCTTACCCAAATTCCTAGCTCTCATACAAGTCATTTGAGCCCAAAAAGTATGTATCAAGAACCCATTATCTATGATTTTTCGGCTTAACCAAAATATTTAATTCACTTAAAATACATAGGTAATGGTCGGAATTTTTAGATTTTGAATTTTTTCTTTCATAGCCTGCTGAATTTCGGAAAATGTTCTTTGATCTAATTGACTGATACAAACACCATCATACGTGTACAAATGCACACACACAAAAAATAGGGTTACAACTTCATTACAGGGGGGGGTGGGGCTAGATCATTTTAAAAACCGGTCATTTTTCGTAATGTATACTGTATTTTAAACAAACACCGACCTGAACTTGCATCTTTTTAAAGAATGAACGATGGTTCTGGTGTACAAATTTATGAGGTGGGGGGCCGGGAGGGTAAAATCTAAAATATTTCCAACATTTTTAGAGATGCCTACTTAACCCACAAATGATTTGGGAAGGGTTACTCACCAATTTTCCCACTCCATTACCTGTAAAACCACTTTTGTAGTGACTCAAGTGGAGCAACTCCTTTACATTATGCAGCTGGTATGAAAGATAGTCTCATATTCCTTAAGATTCTTCTCACTGTTGGAAGAGCCAACCCTACTATAAGGTAAATTAATTTAGTTTGTTTAAGAAATAAAGTAAACCTTATTTTAAAAGATTACGTTTATACCTATTTCATCTGCAAAAGATTACTGTCAGGTGTACAATTTTAGTAAAAGTTGGTATTGTTTGGTAGGTAATGATTTGGTTTTTGTTTACTTCGCCCTTAACTATAAACCTAGCATCTTACCGTACTGAAAATTACCTTTTCTAATTTATAAGTTTAAAAACTAATTACCTACCTATCTAAATAAAAAAAACTAAGACTTTTCAAATGTATACTTGTTTGATTTAAACAATGTCATTATTTAGAAATGAAATTAATTTCTGGTTGCCCCTTCATGAAGCTGCTTCAAAGGTAAGCCAATTTACAATTTTATTAATGAGAGTACATGATCTTCCAACATAGTAATAAACCTTACCTGGACCTTTAAAAGGATTTCCTGTAAAGGAGAACTCTATCGGTCCAGTGGTAAGCGAGATCCTCCGCTACAGACACACAGACAGTTGTTGACAGACAAACGACCGGTTACTTTTCTTATGGATTTCTTGATTTCGATTAAAATGTGTATTAAAGAGATAAGAAAAATATTTTAAATATTTGTAGGGAGAATTAGAGAATGTGTTGTGTTTATTGGATAATAAATCACCATCCCGCCCGAGGACAAGTAAGATTTAATATAAATATTTTTTTGTTGACATTGGTATTCACATGTAGAACTGTGTTCATATTTGGATCTACTTTATTATCCCAAATTATGTCCCAAATATGGCAGGTATTAGGCAATCACATATTAAGGCCAAGACTACTCTTACTATTTATTCAACATGCCTGAAAGAGCCACAATAGGTGCCATTTTTATTGTCTTCAGTATGACTTTGTTGTCCAGACTCGAATCTGATACCGCGTTGATGCCGCGATAGACAATTAAAACATAATTACATAATTAATTACATAATATTGCTCAACCATTTGTGTATCTAGGTAGAAATGAGACTCCAGCTGACCTGGCGAGGGCTGCAGGTCACCATGAGGTGGCCGCCTTCATTGACTCTTATCCTCTGGAGCATCCAGAAACTGACAGGACAGAATGGTATCACCCTAGCCTTGACAGACCTGCTGCTATTGGTAAATAATTTACTTTATACTGTTACTTCTTCAATTAAATACCTATAATGTATATAGACCAAGGTTTTCTCTTGATATTAAAACAATTGGAGCCAATTTAAAAGTTTTCGTTCAGACTCGTTTTTCCTGAAACTCATAAACAACCTTGCTGACAATATTATTCAAACGTTTACTGTAGTCCCTAGGTAGTTAACCATTTGATACTGGTAAATAATATTTTTTTTTCGTGTCAATAAAATAACCTTAATTATTGTTTATTTAGAACTTTTACAATCACATGGAGCCGACAATGGAACATTTTTAATTAGAAATCATCAAAAGAAGAAAAGATTTTTTGTATTGAGTCTGATTTGGAACAACAAAGGCCACCATTTTGAAATTGAAAAACAGGTTTCTTATACATTGTATTATTATTCACATTGCTTTGCTTTAATTATGGATATTCTTATTCTTGTTAGAATTTCAAGCACTAGTAGCTACAACCCTAGCATTTTTCAAAGTGGCTAGAAAAATAGCCTGAAACCATCCCAAGACTTAAATCTGAAAGTAAAACATCCTAAACCCATACTTTAATATTTGATGAGATCGTAACATTTTAGACAAAAAAACCATACTAGGTATTTTTTATGATAGATTAGGACATTTCTTGTATAGAAAATAATGAGAGAATAATTTAGGGAGTTTTTTTCTTTATCTACGAGGGACCCTACTTTCCAACTTTGGAGCATCTAGTTCAACATTATTCAAGGTATTTTATTATTTTTATAATTGTGTCTGTCCATCTGTCCGACTCCGCAGGCATCTCAAGGGATAAGATAATGGACGATAAATTTACGTACATCCTAAATGAAGATACAAAATAGCCTTTCAGTAGATTAAAAATTATTGGTTGAAAAGTTTAGATACTATTAATTTGAAACCCCAAGTTGTTGAGCCAACGAATAAGATATAAAAATGATCATATGATATAATGGTAATTTTGTAATTTCTCTTGTCTAGGTTCAGTGATGGGTTACCCTGTGTGCTATCTATACCTGTAGGATCCAGACCTGCCACTAAACTATCCAGCTTGTCATCATCCTTTGCCAGCACTTCCATCAGTGTGGGGAGCAGCCAGAGTTCTAATCAGAACTCCAGTCAATTTGGGTTAGAACACAGATTGATTTTTTTTATAAAAGTAACAGGATATCTGTCTGTCCGTCTGTATCGAAAAATCTTTCTAACCACTGAACTGATACTTTACTACAGTGAATAATATTCTTACTGGTGGGGACGGAAACATTCACTCTCCCGAGAAAAATCGCTCCTAGAAAAAATATCTTTACGCAAACTCCCTAAAAATACAGTTTATTTTGAAGCAGCATGTTTGTTTGCCTGTCCATATAAATCTAAATAAATCAATTACTAGACTGAACCAATTCTTTTTTTTTATAATGGACGATGATAGTTTTTTTTATATTTTGTGTTTAGTTTTGAAACGAATTATAAGATGTTTTCAAGTTTCATCGGTAATTGCAATGATCAAATACCTACCAATTATTTCAATTAAAATGTTTGTTGTACTTCTCATATTCTTAAAGAACTAAAAAGATTTATTTTTACTTTTAATGTAATCCAGAGCGTTTTCTAACGCTGGGTTTCTGCCCTCACCACTGAGTCCAACAGGCGGTGGCCACAACCTTTCCACAGCAACAACTGCAACTTTCCTTTCAGCACAAGGTATAATTTTTACATTATTTCAGTTGCTTTAATAATAAATTGATCAAAAAAAAAAAAAATAATTAAGCAACTAAAACAGAATTATCTTAAAAAATTAAGTAAATTATGACTTTTTTTTCTCCATAGTTATTCCCTTAGCCCTCTTCTAATAACTAAACTTGTGAATCTATATTTTAGATTTATCCTCCCCCATTGGGCAGGTGCCAAGCATAAGTGTTACAGATGGAAGTAGAGCAACTAGTAGCAGTAGCAGTACAAGTACTTTGAAATCTTGCAGTACAAATCCTTTCATTTCTCCGCCAGCCAGATCTCCAGCAAGGTATTTTAGTTACGATTTCCATCACTAAACGGCGCTAAATAGTTTTTACATGGTCAACAATTAATAATACATTTTACTAGGTACATTAAGACCCTCAAAAAGTATCTTTTAGCCCTTATTTCTTATTTTATCATCAAAAATAGCATATATCTTTGTTCTCTATACATTTCCACACAAGCACATATAAAAATTATAATTTTACCTCCATTAACACCGGAGATTTTAGAGCTAAATAATGACTGTAAACCCTTAAAGATACTTTTTTGAGGGTCTTACTGTATAGTTTTGTGATGACATTCTACGCAGCTTTTTTTAATGCCGATTTACGTCTTAACACTAATTTTACTTCATATATCCTAAGGTAATTAAAGTTACCGTTTTATTTTGTTGAAAATTAGTATTTAAAATTCATTTATAATGATATAGGTTAAACATTCCGCCCTTACCACCCCCTCCCAGCAGTCTGCCCGCCAAGCCAGCTAACCTGCTACCTGTCACTCCCGTACTGGACCTTCCCCTTCCTCTGCAGCCCCACATACTTAATGATCTATCAAGATCAGCTGATAAACTCAATGCAAATGACAAAAAAGGTATACAATATTTCTATTTAAATAGATTAGATAATACTTTCAACAAAAAAAATTTATTTCTATGTACAAATAATCATACATACATAATGCGCATTTTTTTATTAGAGCCAGCAAATGTTCCACCCAGAGTTCCAAACAGAAGCTTTCCACCTTCATATCCATCAAATCTTAAAACTATTGATCCAAGGTAACTATTAAAATGTACTTTTATTTTATTTAAAACAAAGGAGACGACACTATCCTTTTATAAAAGTAACAAGATGTCTATCTCTAGCTAAGGATCTTGCAACCCGCTGGAGAGATATTTCCCTTTTTACAGAAAAGTGTCATACAGGCTATGAGAATTTTATTTTCTATTTTACGGGAGGGTTACTCCATCCCCCCCCCCCACCCATGAAAAAATTTATTTTACAAAAATTAAGGTATACCGTAGCATAAAATGATTCTTTCTTATTTATACCACAAAATGTAGATAATAAAATAAAAATAAATAAATCATGCTGTTAAACTAATACTAAAATGAATTTATTTTAGAGTATATGAGAATAATGATACACTGAGAAGAGTTCGACACAGCAAGGACAGAATTCCTAGAGAGTCCATACAGCTAATCAGAGTTTTAGGTAAGCTTTCAGATAAAGGTCCTTCAAGAAGAGGATTGCTCAAACACATAGCTTCATTAATGTAAAAAGGACATAAATATGAAGCTCGTTACAAGTTTGTAAATATTTTTGGAAGTTGGTGGTTACCCTCCTTTAAAATGAAAATAATTTCTTTAGAACCTATAAGAATATTTAATGAAAAGGAGAGCCAAATTGATTAAAAATTTAATTGTGTAGAAATAATTGAAATGTTTAAACATTTTTTATTACAGGCGAAGGCGAATTTGGAGATGTTTACCAGGGCATTTACATAACAGAGGCTGGCGAATATAAAGAAGTGGCTGTCAAAGCTCTTAGCAAGGACAATATTCAACCAAATCAGGTAAAAAAATAAGAAAATTTAAAGTAAAATGATTCTAATTGTTCAAGTAACTTGAACCTCTATACGCTTTTGTTTTCCTAGTTCTTTATTTCTGTTTTACTTTACTCCACTTACTTCAAACACACATACATTCATACAACTACTTCGTTAAGTTATCTTATTTTCTCAACAAAAACATTTCATTTGATTACAATTACATTAATTTAGAATGAGGAGTTTCTAAGAGAAGCGAGAATTATGATGAGTTTGGACCATCAATGTATTGTTCAACTTGTGGGAGTGTCTCATGGCCCACCTATACTCATGGTCCTGGAGTTAGTACCTCTAGGTAAATAAATAAATAAAAGGGATGAGGGGGGCATTGGGCTGTTTATTACACTAGTTCCTAAAGTTTCATGATAACGTTTCCTTATTCGTTGGGTTAACAACGTTGAGGACTTTTATTGTTTTTGATTGGTTGGTTCATTAAGTTTAATGTCCTAATGGTAAACCACTAATTGTAATCTACACTAGGGGGAATATTGTTAATCATTATTAGGGATGTATCAATTTATTAGCAATTGTCTTATCCCTTTGGATCCCTGTGTTTGAGAAGATATTAAGAATTAATTTTTTTTAATGTACCTATTCATTCTTGATTATTAATGTTAGGTTCAATGCTGGACTTTTTATTGGAGCATCCTGAGAGTGTGAGCACAGACTTGGAGATACCCCTGTGGGCCAGTCAGATAGCATGTGGCATGCTCTACCTTCAACAAAAGAAATTTGTGCACAGAGATTTAGGTCAGTTATTGTATTCTTAAATTAAAGTTATTCTATCATTCAGACGAGTCCGTTCGCACAATCCGCCGCAACGGATAGCTACAATCTTAAATCAGACTTATCTTATTCATAATGAAATCTTAAATGGTGTCACTATGTATTTGATTCATATTAAAGCCCGATATTTTAGCTTAGCTTCTTTGGATGTTGTAATCTTTTTACTTTAATGATTTTTGTGAGCTTTATATTCATAGTTTTCAAATGAAACAATTTTATACCACATAGTTTTAGAATTATAATGATCCCAAAATCATACACTCGGGACCTAAACAACTGGTGAAATAGCATCGATGTAATTTATACATAAAATTTTCTGAAACTAATAAAATCAATGGATATTTTTCCAGCTGCCAGAAACATCCTGTTATCCTCCAAGTATCAGACCAAGATTTCTGATTTTGGACTCTCCAGAGCTGTTGGAGATAAAGATTATTACAGGTTTGTTTTTACATTTAGTCTGTGGCAACTTGTCCTATTAGGTAATTATTTCAAATCTTGGTCTTGTTTTAGCAATTTGATTCAATAGGAAAATTTGGAGGCGTTTTATAGAAATTTTTTTTTTCAATTTTAAAAATTTGTTACTTTGGTGACTTATTGATTGGTTCGTTCATTAGGTTTAGTGTCTAAATATTTCCACCACCAATTGTGTTCTAAAGAAGGGGTTATTTTGTTTATCGTCATTGGGGATGTACAATTTTTTATCGGCTATTGTCTTATCCCTATATATTCCTGAAATATCCCCCTATTGGGTAGGTTCCATATCATATGTACCCAAGATCTATCTATATAGGAGCGCATCTGGAGGCAGATGGCCTGTGAAGTGGTATGCTCCAGAATGTATTAACTTTGGTTCCTTTACACATGCCAGTGATGTTTGGAGCTATGGAATTGTCCTATGGGAAATGTACAGGGAAATCACATTATAATTAAACCTTGAGAATATCATTTTAATTCTGAATACCTATAGATCTAAGATTTAACATAAAAATTCATCATAAGGATAAGAAATGAGACAAATATATCCATTGTCCTCTCCTTCCTTGTATCTAAAGGACATCTAAAACAGACAACAATAATTTGTCCTACTTAAGATTATAGAGACTTTTCCTTAATTTTTTGGTAAATGATAATGTGTACAAACAGTTATGGGAAGCAACCGTATGAAGGGAAGACAAGTGTACAAACTGTTGAATACATAGAGGCTGGTCACAGGTATGGTTATCATTGGTATTATTTATTTTACTGCAAGGGGAAAATTCTGCCACCTTAAATTTAGTTTTTAGTATAGATTGTCTTGGAATGTTTTTGGTGGGGTTGAGCGACCCTAAGATCTTTGTTGAGATCACGAGTGGCCACGCCCATCGAGGCCTCTTGGAGCAAGTTAAAGAGGCGGTTTAAGATGACCCTTCTCTTTCGATTTTAGTTATAAAAAAAATATTACGTGACTCTTTACAAGGATGTGTCTATGGTTTGTATACAGATACAATGACTGATATGTTTTATGTGTTTTTATCAAAAGCTTTGAAAATATCAAAGAGACATAAATTATAAACTTAATACCTAATACAAATAACATTTTTGATTTTGAATAACAAGGATATAATTGTTAAGGTTACCGCAGCCGCCCTGCGCAACAAATGATGTTTATGACTACATGTTGAAATGTTGGCAACAACAACCAAATCAAAGGAATTTATCAAGCTTACCTTAAAAACTGTTGATAAATAAAAGTTTTTTTTACCAGGGAGGAGAGGATACTGAATTTCAATTTTATAAAAAGAACAAGAATTAACTTATAATTAGGATTTTGCTTTGAAAAAATAAACTTGATAAACATATTTTCACAGGCCTGGTTTTGAGGAATTATTTAGCGTATTCTCGGACAACCCTCAATACCAAAATCTATCTGAACTTCTGAGAACTCAAGATTTTCAACAATTGGGGATGTAACCATCTTGTAAACTCATTATTTGGTGTTTTGGTATTATGTCTACATACAGCGGCCAGGGTGTTTTTAAAATGTGAGAAAGCATATAATAAAAGCACAAATTTTATTTTTTATTAGATGATTTTGTAATTAGACGTGCCTTAAACACAAACAGTGTGAAGTAAATCACTGTAACTCCAGTACAAATTACCCTTAAAATTATTCAAATTTTGTCGCCAGATAAATTTATTCAAATACTAAAATTCATCAGGGCCATAATCACATCTGCAAAATCTTTGTTTTTAAACACTTTTATAAATAATATTATTTTTCTAACGTCCTTTTTGCAGATATGATGTCTTGCTATTACAATGGGTGGGAGTATTTGATATTTGCTTATATTGATAACCAAATTGATTGTAGATTGATTTATAATGAAAATATGACAATCAATAATTTACAACTAGTAGGTAATTTATGTACAATGTAGTATCAAGTCTTTTGGAAGATCTTTGTTCGACAACATTTTGATACTGGTTAAACAGGCAACATTCGCACATCATCATAATTAACATATCAAATCTTGAGATAATATGGGTTGTACAAGATCTAAAATCCTTTAAGTACGATGCGATCGTATTAAGTCCATTTTACCTCTTAGAAGAGTATAAAGTTGTCGAAAAAGGTCTCCTTCGCATATTCGTCTCTAATATTTACAAAGTGTAAAGTGCCTATATGAATTGTAAATAATATTTTGTACTTTCTGGTTTCAAGACGCCTTTAATGAAAAGGGAGAAGTAGGTTGCGCTAAAAATCCGTAAAGGTTGTGAGTTTTAAGTTAAAAACAGAAGTAGAACGATAAAAAATTATGTTAACTTTTGAAACTAAATTTTTGTTTATAGTTCTTTTCAATAAAAAAATACACATATTTAGTGTCTATTATTGTTCTACTACTATTTTTAAGCCTTAAAACTACACATTTACGGATTTTTATCGCAACCTAATCCTCCCCTTTATACGTTTATAATGTTTGTTGTACAATCATATATATCATATGGTAATGATATTTTTGCCACCACTAGTGGAGGAGATGTTTTATGCAACCACCTTCTTGATGAATTGATTTTGGAACAATTGCATTAGTTTATGATTCATTCCAACTTTCTAATTTTACTTATCTGTGTATAAAATGTATTTTTCAAGCAGCTTTTAAAATATTTTTATGAAATATTGTAAATATAAAATGATTATAAAACTGTGATATTTATCAAAATGAAGCTTTTATTGTTTGTAAAATTATATTGTTACCTACTCAAATTGAAAAATTGCTTTTATATAAATACCATAACTAAATGATTTCAATATTAGACAAATTTTTGTCCTCTAATTTTGCATACAAATTTAACTTAGCTAGGTATAACCCTTTTTATTATGCTTTTTTTTTGTAAAAAAATATATAACAAATGGTGTATTTTTATATCTTTTTTAAACGCATGTATATTTATTATTTCAGATACAAAAATGTTAAGTTTAATGATAAATCTAGGAATTATTTTTACCTCGGTGATTTGTGTATTTATAGCAACTTTAATTGTTGTTAGAAAATATAGGTTATTTGATAAGGTTTGTTTTTATTTTGATAAAATAGAAAATAAACTATATCTTTTATAAAATTAGTAAATTAGCTTAAGATTTTGATAATTACTGAACCGATAGAGTTCTCCATTTTAAGGAAGATCCCGGGATGGTTTTAGGATATTTTTCTGTTCATTTACTGTTCTCAGCTGTTTTTAGTTTTTATTAACAAAATATTAGTTGGGGTTCTAAAAGTTTTAATATTAGATTGGAAGATTTTTTAAAATAAGTTCGAAAATTTTCTATATTTTAACTTTTCAGGATAAATGTTTAAAGGCTGGAACTTGTGTAGTTCTAGGATCTGGAGGCCATACTACAGAAATGCTGAAGCTAGTTTCTACCTTGGATAGACAGAAATTTAGCCCCAGGTGAATTGAAGTTTTATATCGGTTTGGGTGTGCGAGTCTATAAATTTTTACCTTTCAAGGAAGCCTTAAAATTTCTTTGGCCTAGTCAACTCGCATTTTGACTTTTTCACTATTCTTCTGAAACATATTTTTTACTCGGTAATAAGCACAAAATTAAGCTCTTAGTTTCATAAATATTTCTTTATATATATTTGGCATTGATTTATGACTTGAGATTTACTATTTCTTAGGTTTCTTATTTGTGGCTTGAATTACAGGTTAAAACCTACAAAAAATAGCTATTAATTTAAATAAAGATTTTAAATTAAAAATGGTCTCAAAGTATTTTCTCAAAACAAGGATGACAACATCCATAAGTAGCAAAGTACAAAATTTAATTCCCAGATCCTTTACAATAATCATTATTTA
>LS052067.1:7279-21299 GCA_900241095.1 Acartia tonsa | reverse complement strand
GAAGATATCTTCACCAAGAGAGGGGAAAGTGGAAGGGTAGATTACAGTTTTAGAGGGTCCAAACCATAATCATAGATTATATTTCTGCTTCTATAAAAATGGATTCAACTCCCTAACTGTTTTACTTATGCTAAAATGTTGCTAGACAAATATGATTATACTAATATCAATGTTTAAGTATTTATAAACTTATCTCTATTAGAGCTTTCTTTTTGAAATTATGAAAAATATGTTCAAATTTTAGGACGCTATTGGTACAATGTCCTATTTAAGTTGAAGATAAAAAATATGAAGTTCAAGATTGAAATAAAATAATAGAGAGTGTCTATAATACGATACTATTAATAACTATTTTAATAAGACTTTCTATTTAGTCACAATTAATTAAGTCTTCGTGACTTCAATTGAATTTAAAATTTATGTTAATACAAGGAGGGAGACGACATTGGGAACTGTTTATTACAGTCCCCAAAGTTTTAGTGAATTTTGATTGGTTGTTCACTAAGTTGAGTGTTCAAACGTTTCAACCACTAATTGGGATCTATAGAAGAAAATTTTTCTGTATTAATATTGGGATGTACATCAATTTATCGGCCAATGTCTTATCCCTGATGTTAATAAAAACTTTCTAGAATCTTTGCTGTAGGATTGTGGCAAATTAAAATTGACGTTACAAAGCGGTAGATATTTTACTTTTATAGAAAAGTTTCGCTTACAAAAAGTACAGGCATAACATAATACGGGAATTTGACGAGAAAGTTTTTATTATTCTTTGCATTAACCCCAAAGAAAGAGGCCAAATTGGTTTTTACGCATCGCGGTCATAGAAAACTTTTAATTATAGATTTGTATTTAGGTATAGCATATTTTAAATATTGGCAGAAAAAAAATAAACTGCTTACTATCAGTATTATATAAAGTAGTCAGGTTTTTTTTGTCTGTAGCTTAAGATTTCGATAGCTACTGAACCGATCGAGTTCTCCGTTTTATGAGGGCTTCTTTTAGGTCCCTGGATGGTTTTAGGCTATTGATATTTATATATTAGTTTAGTTTTAGACTTTTTCCTTACTCCTAGATTCTAGGAGCGCATCAGCTATCTATAATACAAAGTAGAACGATGTCTGTCTGTCTCTTTGTCTGTCTGTCTGCCTGTCTTTTTGTTTGTAGCGAAGGATCTCGCTAACCGCTAAACTGATCGGGTTCTCCTTTACAGGGTAGCTTCTCATATATCCCGGGAAGGTTTATAACTATTTTCTTGGAGGGTGGAAATTATTTTTTTTTAAATTCTTCTTTTAAATCTAAAATACGAAAAATTGGTTTGCAAAGCCGCTAGTATAATAAAAAGTACTAAGCTTTTTTGTTTGTAGCATAGGATCTCGCTAACCACTGAAACGATATGGTTCTCCTTTAGAGGGAAGCTTAGTATAAGCCCTGAGATGGTTTTAGGATATTTTATTTTTATAGATAAGTCTAAGTATGGTTTTAGGCTATTTTCTGCCCTTTAAATATAGAGCCCCTAGATGCTGGGGCCGCAGCCGCTAGTAATTAGATATCTTAAGGGATAAGACAATTGATAATAGATAAATATACATTCCCAATTATAATAAACAATTGAAATTATTGGTTGAAAAGTTTTGATTTGCTAGTTTGGGAATCCACCAAACAAGAATAAACAAAAGCGTTCAAAGTTTTAGAACTACCAATTATGAAAACAATTTAATTTACAGTTTAATGTCCCCTCTTTCCCTGGTTTTTTAGTAAATGTGTTTAATTCGATGTTATTCACATCCTGGTTAAAAAAATTAGATAAAAACTGAAAAGTCTTTTGTTGCACCTGTTTTAAATCAAGGCATTTCCGATTACTGTAGACATTGTAGGAGTGGGCATGATAATGATTTTAACGTCTTCATTTATAACACAGCTTGTACTGAGGAGATTTGTGTGAGATTTGAGCACTGAAATCACTCCCCCTCCCACCCCTTATTTTTGAAATTAATTGAAAATAAGGGTGGGGAGTTTCTAACTATTACTATCTTGCACCTGAAGAAGTAGGAACCATTTTTAACGTCTTCAGTTATGACACGGTGTTAATCTAGGATTCGAATTTACCACCTACCATTCAGTCACAATTTCACCTAAAGTTCATTCTAATCAATTTATTCTTTGTAAAAAAAAGTAAGTAACTAAGTAAAAATAAAAGTCTGCGGTGTCTGAACCAAAAATAGAAATGATCATGTGTATATTTAGAATTATTTTACTATTTTTATCCATTATTGTTCCATTATTCAACTATTTATAGATCAAGATAATCATTGTTTCATTATTTTTTCATGTTAGTTTTTTTTGCAGTAAAGCTACTCTATACAAGTACTAGCGGCTTCACCCTAGCCTCTAGGGGCTTTGCCCCAAGAGGTATAAATACATCTTCTATTACTTATCACGCTGAAATAAAAAAATTTCACGAATAAATGGCGATTCGCAAAATTGGTAAAAAAAAGTGGGGGAGAGGGGATTTTTTTTGGGGGGTGGGGGGGCTGGGGGTGTCCCAATCACCAAGAAAATATCCTAAAGCCATAACAGTACCAGTAGGTATATTTCCTGAAGAGTAGAATCCGATCGGTTCAGTGGTTACCGAGATCTAAAGGGACGGACGTACGGACAGACAGACGGACGGACAGACGGGCGAATATTAAGTATCAGCTAAGACCACTTTGCCATGTAAAAAGTACACAAAAACTTCGCTAATATTCAATATAATTATCCTTGTTTTTATTCTTAATGCTGATCTATAATTAGTTTTTAATTTATTAGCGGTTACGCCCGCAGAGGCCTTTTCGGGCACTTGAGGTAGGTTGAATCCCTTTTTATTTTCGTTTTAAAAAGAAGCGGTTTTTTTTTTGGGGGGGGGGAGTTCTAGGAGCGATTTCTTTCGGGAAGTTGTCTATAATCTCCTCAAAAAGATACAAACCTTTTAAGGACATTTGAAATGCTATAATGTAAAGAATCCTTCGGCACACACAGAAGAACACAGATCCTGTTACTTTAATCCTTATACTAAAGTAACAGGATGTTTGTCTGTTTGTGTATCTGTGTGTCTGTATGTACCGAAGGATCTCGCTAACCGCTGAACCGATCGGGTTCTCATTAACAGGGTAGCTACTCATAGGTCCCAGGAAGGTTTATAACTATTTTCTTGGGGGGTGGGAAATTGAAAATGATGGGAGGGCATCCCCCCCCCACAAAAAAAAATTTCACCCACCAAAATATTTTTTATTACTTTTTCTTTTAAAATCTAAAATAAGAAATTGGGTTATCAAATTCGACTCCCCCCTCCTCAAGTGCCTCTAGAGGCCTCTAGGGGCGTAGCCGCTAGTAAGTAATAATGTACAGTGTGAAAATGTGAAGAAACGGCAGTTGAACCGCCACTGCCATCGAACTTCACTTCAGCCAGTCAATTTTTATTAGTACTTTTTCTTGTTTAATTAGATAGATAATTTTCGAAAATTTAAGACAATTTTTTTTCTTTCAAAAAGTTTAACTCAAACCTATTTCAAACATAGTTATGTACCTGTAGAGGCGGTGGGATTTGATCAGCAGAGTCACATGGTCCTCCATCCTCTTCCTGACTGATGCGGATCCTCTTGGCTGGTGGTACCAGATTGTCACCTGGCCGACGAATTCCTGAAATGTATAAATATATTATGATTATGATTTCAGTTGAGGAAACAACTACAATTATTATTACCAACCTTAAAATCATCTTGTAAAACTGTGAATGTAAAAATCAGCTTAAATGTTATAAATTAAGTTGGTATAACTAAAGGTATCGGCTGATGGGAGGGTATATCTTTTCTTTTGAAACATGTGAAAGGGTGTGGGGTTTTTATCGAAGAAGGAAAAATATATTCCAACTCATGTGGGCAAGTGGAGAAAATTGTTTTATAAGCTAGGTAGGTACCTACATTTAAAAAAAAATAATCTTGAAAAGTCATTGCAACTGAAGAAAAGAAATACCTGAACTTCCACTTTCACCATCTGATTTTCCTTTGCTAGTTCCAGCGTCATCCATAACTGGGACTATAAAAGTATTGAAATTAAAATCTTAAATGAGCGTAAATTCGCCTACAAAGGACAACGGTGAAAATTTAAGATCGAAGGAAACTAATTTTCTTCTAAGAGAGAATTCTCTTTGGAGGGTTGAGGTACACTTTTGCAAAATATAAATTCAGAGATAGAATGACAACACCTGTTTTAAGGGGGACACGATTTTAAAGTGTAGATCCACAAGACCAACCTTTTAGTACATTAGGAAACATTCTAGAAAGCTAAATGAAGCCGAATTGAAATGAACATCTATTATCCAAAACTTATCGCTAAATGTTATAATTTTTAACCATTTACTAACATCAAACTATTTAGAAAGACACTTAAAATTGAAATTTATAAAAATTTCGGACGAGAAGTCCTTTAAATAAATACAATAGGGAGCTATCTCTCAGCATATTTGTCGTGAATCCATAAATGATTAACATAAAATTGAATTAAACCTACTCAAACTGACATGAGTAGGAATACCTGACATTTCTGGAGAGAAACCATTGGCTAAGCTAGACAATCCGCCACCTAATAGTAAAAATACATAATGTTTTTAGAATCGCTGAAATTAGGTTGTGCAGGGTTAATTCTGCGCAAGATTCATTTTTTCCCCCTGCTGCAATTTTTTTTTTTTTTCCCTCCTAGTTTTTTCCAGCAAGGAAGGGGATAAAATGGAAAAATATTTTCAAAACTCTTTATTTTATTCATATCATCCCATCTCTTTTAGTTTTTTTCATCAAAGAGTGGAGAAAAATGGAAAAAAATGCGTTGAGTTATCCTCATTTTTAAATCCCCCCCCCCCCAAGTTCCAACCACATATTTTTTATTTTTTTTTATCCACCCCCCCCTCCGCAGGGTCAAATTTGCAGGATATACAACCCTGGTATTGTGTAGAATGTAATTTGTTTATTTAACATTTTGCTGTATTATTAAACTAGGTAGTTTTCTGAGTATCTTATTTATAAGCTGTATTTCTAATTCTTTGGAGAAAACCTGTACCTGGTAAAGGATTTGGATCTATAATTGTTACAACAAGCATTACCCTCTCCAAGCCTCGCATGAATTTATCAATTCTAAAATACATATAACATACAGTCCGCAAAAAGTATCAACGCATTTAATATTAGATATTATTTAGAAATCTGAAAAAAAAATCTTATATTAGGTAATCTATCCAAATATAATAATACATAGGTACTTACTTACATTAAACTTAATAGTTGAGATACTCAGCTTATAATATGTCAAAATACCCTAAGAATCAATGCTTTAAAAATTAAGTGAATGGGATGATTATATCATTAACAATAGGTATTGTTTTTTTTTAATTTTAAAAATAATCATATTTAAAATTAGAAAACGTAATTTCTGGTAATGCTTATGCAGTTACAGGAATCACCATGCAAAGTGTAAAATCGGACCGATATTACATATTCGGACCGACTGACCCTGATTATTAAAAGGTTTAATAAACTTACCTTTTATAATAATCGTAGGGTGTAGTGATAAGCTCACATATTCTCTGGATGGTAAAAGGTACACCACTGAACAAATTTTTAATGTTAATTTTTCCCTAACAACACCTAGCAGGCACAGCTCAAGTGCAACCAAGTATCATGATGAGAAGAGAAAATGGACGGTAAATCAATGTCTAAAAGTCTATCACCTTTTTAGATTATATACTTAAAGGGAGAGAGTACGAAGAAAAAATATAAAAGTGGACAATGACAGAATAGGAATAGACATGGTGCAAAAAATTTGTTTTTTTTTCTTTCTTCAGAAAATGGACTTTACCTATATGATTCCAGCTGTTCAAAAATTCTAGTTTTCATTTCTTCATACTTAAATACTTCTACATTTGGCATGGCGGGTACATTTTCTACTGGAGATACAACGCTAAAGTCCGCAATAACGTTCTCTAGCTTTACCTAGGGTTAGGTTAAATATAAGTGGGAGGGGGGTTAATGCAACCACCTCGTAATAAATGCGCAAATGGCACTTAGAATCCGAATTTCAGGATTAAATTCTTGGTAGGTCTATTTTCAATAAATAAATAAATATTTGGAAAAGTAACGGCTAACGCCTGTTGGCTCAGCCGTTTTTTAGGGCAACTATCGATAATAATAACAATAAACTTTATAAAAATTTCTAGTACCAGCTGTTGAACAGCTAAAACCAACTAAAAAGGCTGGTAGAAGTAATAAAATGGCAAGAGTATCATTTTTATACCAAATAATGTAAAACTATCATTCAAAAAGTTGATTCCTCCGTAATTAATGATGAATTTGCCCTGAATATAGCCAAAACCCGGCTTAACGGCTGAGCCGCCAGCCGTTACTTTTCAACTTTTATTAGATTTAGGGAAAATAGACCTATCATGGATTACTCATTCAAAATTTCATCCTGAAATTCTGATTTTATTGCCATTTGCGCATTGATTACGAGATGGTTGCATCCCCCACCCCTAATAAATGTTCTACTGTTACATCATATACCTAGTTTAGAAATGCAAACAAGATTTTAGAAATTGTAAAATATATTTAGGTGTTTTGAAAACGTACGTATACTGAACTTTAATCCTACGCAATTTTTTAATTTTAACAAAAACCAGTAATGTAAAAATAAAAGTTTTTATGTAGGTATGTGGAAAAATATTCAGACTTTAGAGGTATTCCTTTCTTTAGGAAGTGAAGTGGCCTCTCCTCTTAAAACAAGGAGAAGTGTGTAAAAAGGGATAAACGTAAAACTTTCTTTAAATCTTCAAATGACCTAATTTTGATTTAAGTGCAAAGTAATAGTTGTAATAGTGTATTTCAGAAAAATGATTTTAAGCAAAAGTTACAAGTATACCATCAAACATATATGTTTTACAATAAATATCAAACAATTAGATATCAATATTTTGGTCTTGATGCTATTTTTGTGAAATAAAGCCAGCTGTACAAAATGCATCTATCACAAGAATACGATTTTAAAGTCTTTAAGGTGTTTTCAGGACTAATATCCAAATTAAATCTCAAAGATTAATTCTGTTCTAGTCTCTTATTCTTTTGGGATATATTGTCTTTCAATTCCAGTTTAGTTCCAATATCAGAATTTAATTAATACAATATTCAAAAAATGCCACTACAATTGTATCGTTTGTCTACCTTAAACAGAGTTTTGATTCTTTGCCATGGAAATCTTGTGTATCCTGTCTTTGCAATCTGCTTCAAGTAGTTTTCTAAATAAAAAAAAACATTGTGGTTAAGAATTACCAATTAGCTTTAATTAGAAAATAAGATAGGTACGATTACATGTTAAACATATAACATTGATTTTAAATTAGGTATCTAAAGAGATATGACAAAATATTTGTTAGATTTCAAAACACAAAAAGTTTAAAACATGCTGATACCTAGATTTTGTGGAATAGTAGCTGTAGGATTTTTATCATATTCAATCAATTCTTCCAAAATCTCTTCACTATTCTCCATTTTTTTCACTTTTTAAGGTATCTGAAGAAAAACTTAAGTTATATACATCTTTAAATAAGTTCACAAGAATTATAATCAAACTATTATAATATTAATCAAGAATTAGAATCTTAGCGATAATTAGCACATTAATAAAAAATAATCACAAACAGAAATTAATCTTTCATTCTTTTTATTTTTCGCGTTTTGTCTACTTTCGTTATCGTTGTTATTCATTCCTCCCCCCTCCCCCCAAACTTGCACTAATTTCGAAAGAGGAAAGGAGTGAAGGTGAAAATCTTTAACTTGAGCGGCTTTTACCTTAGAACCTTCCCCTTTTTTAAAAATACCTCCTTCATTTTTTCGGAATAAAACAAAAGTTGTCGCATTTATTCGGTGTGAATTTTTTCATTAAAAAATCTTGAACTTATTTTTTCAGTTCCTTCAAACTCTAATAATCAGAAATAAAAATAATTTAATCAAATGATTTTATTTCAACTCAACAAAAGAAAACGCCAATTATCTGAAGGAAAGTCTCGGCTTTTAGCAAATACTTTTTAACTAGATGTTATTTTTTCAATTAGGATGTAATTTACAATAAAAGTAACTTTTAAAAATTGTTTTATTTTCTTAAAAATATTTTTTCATGTCAATTTTCAATCTTTGATTTTTTTTCATTATTATTTTATATTATTTTTTGTAATTGTAAACATAAATATACTTACAGCCGTTTATTTTTATCAGCTGTGGGCGCAATGCCGCTACCATGTAAATAAACTATGGCGGACACAAAAATGAAAATGCCCAAAAATTCAATATTATCAATATATAAAATTTTCTAAACTTAAAATTGTAATTGAAATGTGATGTTAAGAGATCTCTTGGGCAAGGATGTCTAAGTTTATTTTGAATAGGTAGAACAACATAAAAATTATTGAGTTGCTATTTTGTTAATTAATTTAATTGTCTAGTGTTTAATAAATTTTAATATTAATTATCTCTTATCTAAATGAATTAACTATAATATTTTCAGATAAAAAATGTCTTTTGTATCCAGGCTGTGTATGTCCAGATTGGGAAGGAATACCCTTGCCAGAACTATGGTTGCCTCCGCAGTAGAGTCTAGGATGGCATCTTTACCTTTGTCTAGACATATTCAATCTGCCAATACCAGGTCTGTGTAGGGATTATTAAAATAAAAAGTTTTTAGGAAATTCTATACTAATAGGTTTAAATTGATGAATTAGGTAAATTAATTTTATATTATACAAATCATTAATTACATTTAATTCATGCTAGTTCCTATTTTTGTCAAGATTATGAACCTTTATTTACTCAAACTGTTTTTCTTTTAAAGACGTGTCTTTTTGATGTGTAATTGCATTTAAGATAAATAGATTAGGTAATAAGCTGTGTAAATAATCCCTAATTTTAATATCATACAAAAAGATTATCTTATCTCGATTCTCCAATTTCATTCAACATTAAACCAGTCTTCGTTAATTTTTCCATTAAGGTTTATCGCCCCCGCTGGCTCTATGATGAACCAAATCAGAAATTACTCTGGTGCTGAACCCATGGACCTAGAGACCATTAAACAAAGAGTTCTCCTTGTTCTCAACCTGTATGATAAAATTAACCCTGA
Organism: Acartia tonsa; assembly: GCA_900241095.1. NCBI lineage: Eukaryota > Metazoa > Arthropoda > Copepoda > Calanoida > Acartiidae > Acartia > Acartia tonsa. The sequence continues at coordinate 12,104 of LS052067.1, read as the reverse complement.
GAAGTTGACCGTTGATTCTCACTTTTACAAAGACCTTGGTCTTGACTCTCTTGATCATGTTGAGGTATTAATTTCGTTCTTTGTGTGTTTTATTTCAAAAAATCAAAACAATAGAAGAAAAACAAAACATTTTCCTTTTAATCTATAACTAGAATTATTGATCTTTTAAAATAGAGGATTATACCAATCATATAAGTGTCTTGTTTGGTAGAATTGAAAGATAATTATTAGAAAAGTAGGAAGTTTCGACGAAAGTTTTTTATTTTCCGAGATCTTTATCTTGACTTCGTGTGTACAGTGAGTACTTTTTAGATCAAGTATCAAAGATTTTATAGGAGATAAAAGTTAATGAAATCAACATTATATTATTTTAGGTTATCATGGCCATGGAAGATGAATTTGGCTTTGAGATCCCTGATGACCATGGAGAGAAACTTCTCACTCCCCAACAGATTATCAGATACGTTGCTGACCATGAAGATATCTATCATTAATGTCATACATTACTTGTTAAATTATTATTTTTTAGTTTTATTTTATTGTGGGTATATTATATATCTATGTTTGTAGCTTCATTCATACAGGATGGTGGTTAAGTGTTGGCAATATTTGGTCAAAAACGCATAATAAATCTTATAAATTTCATACATAAAATTACAAAATGCTGAATATTTAATCATTGAATGTTAATTACAGATTATAATATTATATTTATAAGAAAATGTCAGCACAGCAACAACAAAATGGAAATGGAGATGTTGCTCAAGTTAGCTCCATGCCTATTCCACCTATGCAGTATGTAAAAATGTATACAGATGAAGCAGTTAAAAAAGGAACTGCACCTAAACCACCTCCCCCTTTACATGATACATACAGCATGTTTGGTCTAACTATAAATAACGATGATGCTATTATTCAAAGTTTAGAATCACAAGGCATTAAAAAGTTATTACCATCTAAAGATCTAGACCGTAAAAAAGAACTAAGAAAGTTAAATCATTCCATATTAATGAATTTTCTAGATCTATTAGACATGCTAATAAAGTGCCCAGAATCTAGTAAACGCGAAGAAAAATTGGATGATATAAACTTGTTATTCATTCACATGCACCATCTCATTAACGAGTACAGACCTCACCAAGCCCGTGAAACCCTGCGGGTCATGCTAATGGTTCAGAAAAGAAGACGAGTTCAGTTTACCACAAAGTTTAAAGATCAGCTGGATAAAGTCAAGAACATTATTCAGGTAAAATTGAATTAATTTTCATTTTTAGAAACATCTTATGTAGTATGCCGTTTATTTATCTAATTTGTATCCGTATATGAAGTGAACCTAAAGTAGAAACCAAAAGGTTAAATAAAAAGAAATTTGAAACAATTAAAGGGGTAGTTTCACAAAATGCATTTGAACTTAATTTAGTGAACCGCATATTTTTTGATAGTTAATGGGTTAAACTATATTTATATAGCATACATTTGAAAGAATTTCAATTTTTACCACGTAGTTTTTAAAAGATCAAGATTCGTAAATCGTCTTTTTGTGATATATGCAATTTAAAAAGACGATTTTCAAGTCTTGATATTTTAAAAACTACGTGGTAGAAAATTGAAATTCTTTCAAATATATGCCATATAAATGTAGTTTAACCAATTAACCAGGAAAAAATATGCGGTTTACTAAATTAAGTTCAAATGCCTTTCGTGAAACTACCCCTTTATGATTGAAATGCGTGTCAGATATGAAAGGTATGAAATATATCAAGGGTTATATTAGAAATTTTAAAAAAGTTTATTTTATTTCCTGGCACCTAGGTTATATATGTTTTAAAAGGGGGTTTGAAAACTAAAATAGAATGGTCTTAATAACTTACCCCTCCCCACCTTCTTTTTTTTTTATTATAGCTGATGGTTTAAACTTTAAATCTGTTTAGGAAGCTCTGGATTCTTTACCTGAGCCACAAGAGGCAATGGAGGTTGAGGACAGTAAACCTGACACAGGCAGGATTTCATGGATAATAAAATAGACAAAATGTGTATTTGATTGTTTAAATTGGTTACATAAACATTTATAAAGTTAAGTTAAACAAGCTATGAAGATAATTTTATAATGTAATATATGATGAACTAGTGTAAACCACTAAAGAATCAACATTCTAACTTGATGGTAATTAGACTCATTCAAAAAATTTTCATTTACATTTGTAGTAATGTCGGACCAGGACTTTCTCGCATCTTGAGCTTCACACTAAAAACTTTCACTTATATTTGCTTATCCATCTAATCATGTTTATAGGTCTTACTGGAGCACTGAAGGAGGGGGATGGCGATGCAGGAACAGTTTCTAGCATGGACAGGCTCATGTGTGACATGCTAGATACTAACTAAACTCTTCCTAATCAATCCAAAACATCATAAATGTGCAACATATTGTTAAATGTGATATTTATTGTATTAATATATGTTATTAATCTTGCATTTTGAAATAATGTCTTTTATTCGGTCTCAATTTATAAAATATTTATAAATATGAAATAATTAATTATTTAAAGCATTTTGTATAATTACAGACCAGTTATTAGTTAGTTTACAAAATGGTTTTGATCCAGAAATGGGTCAGATTTTTTCGTGAAGCCGGGATAGAAGATGAGAGTGCTGCAACTTATGCGGATAGCTTTGTAAGCAACAGGTTTGTCATACAATTCAATTGTCTCCCCTCCATATTAAAACTATAAGTGCAAAATTTTCATAATAGATCCGTCTCACACAACAAAATACTTTTTATAACCTTTTTTACGCAATTTCTATTCCTCCATACTCCTTAACCGACCAGATATGAGAAAATTATACGGAGTCTTTGTAATTTCGTTTCCATTCTTAAAGGTTCCGCATTCTAAGGAGAAATAATGGGTCGAAAATTAGCACAAAACCATTCCAAATCTGAAAGTGAAATAGCCCAGTACCACCCCGGATCAAATGTTCAGCGTCCTTCAAATGGAGAACCTAATCTGTTTACAAGTTATCGATATCTTAAGCTACATACAAAAACCTTGCAAATAGGATAAGCGTAGCTGCCTGGGTGTTTTCTCCGTCTCGTATTAATTTTACTAGCATTACAGTTACGCGATATTATTCAACAAAATAAAGTATGCATGCTGCTGTCCTTGTAAACTTTGAGTTTTATGAACACTTATTTATCTTTTAGGATGGATATGACAATGTTAACAGATTTAGACAGAGATACTCTCAAGATCTTGGGAGTAACAATTCTGGGAGATGTTATCAAAGTGACTAAACACGCCAAGATTGTGGCGGAAAAGCTGAATTCAGATAGAATTCTAAATAAGTCTTCGGAGGTACCTAGCTTTTTGTAATGACACTAAACAATATCAAATTTTTTTAGTACCTACAATGCTTTAAATTTTTTTTCTGAAATTGTAATTTTTACAATCACAAATTAAACGTATTTTTGAGTAGGTAACAAACTCAAAAACCACCCGTCCCGGTAAAAGTTAGTTTTTCTTTTAGATGTCATTATTGCTAACCCATAATTATCATATTCTACGTTAATATTTTAATGATTACTACTCCAAACATCTCACCTTACCAATTTTACTTCATGCAACTGTTTCTTTAATTTATAAAAAATTCTAAAGGGCAAAGTTACAGTAAAATCCTTGCCAAATATTTAATCAAAAAGGTACATGTTTATTGTTTATCTAGATTTATTAAAATCATATAAAGCTATTTCTACGAATTAAAAAACCCTATTTTGAATATACGCCTGCCCTGTCCTACTTAAAATTGTAATTAGTAGAAATAGCTTTAATGTATTTTAATAAATCTAGATAAATATTAACCTTTTTGATTAAATATTTGGCAAATCTCAAGTTTCCTAAATTATAAATCATGATATTTTGCAGGATGATGTAAAAGCAACCATTTCACCAAAGAAAATAAAATTGAAACGTTCAGGTAAAGAATATTTGTCAGTTTTATAATTTTTAAAAACAATCTATCATTATTCAAAAGTGACTGGATTTGTCCGCTAAAAATAGAAACGGAAATAAAAATGTACACATAATACAATTTTTATTTAGAATCACCAAAATCCACGGAAAATTCTCGCTCTCCCTCACCACAGGCCCAACAGGCACGCAAACGAAAAATAGCAACAAAGCTGGATAATAAAGAAACAACCACAACCATTAAATCGGAGCCGGTTGTTAAATTGTCTTCAAGATTGGGCCCTCCTGCTTCTAACAATTCAACAGAAGATACAAAATCTTCTGTTTTCAAAAGATTGGGCGAAGCGGATTCAGCTCCCAAAGTAGCTAAGAAGAATGTTTTTGATCGATTGGATGGTGTCAAACAGGTAATATTACTAATAATTGGGAATGGGATGACAACAATACATTTCAAAATAATATAAACCGTTATAAAATGCTGAATTGAAGTTAAAAAAGGAAAAGTAGGTTGCGGGTAAAATCCGTAAAGGCGTGTGTTTTAAGGCTTAAAAATAGTAGTAGAACGATAATATTTACTAAATGTGTGTATTTCTTAATAAAAGAACTATAGACAAATTTAACATAATTTTTATCGTTTTACTAGGTACGGATTTTACCGGAAACCTACTTTTCCCTTTAATTTTAGTTGTTGATAATATTTTCTGATGTTTATTAGTCTAGCTTTGGAAAACAATTATAGAATTATTAGTAGCAAAGCTACTCTATAATTCACTTTGTCCGTCAGTCCGTAACGCTATGGGGGAAATGGGATTTACTCAGCTCCTATAAAAGATAGAAAGCTGAAATTTTTTGACAACATT
>LS052064.1:11836-26167 GCA_900241095.1 Acartia tonsa | reverse complement strand
TACGAAACTTAAAAATGAATGATTTTAATTGAAACAAATTGATATAAAAGACAGCTGACAAATATGTAAACAAAGAGGTATTGCTGACCAAATTCCAATAATTGTACAGTTTCCGTCTATGTTAATATATGTATCTGATTAACTTTCCTTCATTTTAGGTTCGTTTTATCTGGAAGACCCTTTCTGTAAAAGAAAAAGGCGAAACATAAAAATAAAAAGATTTCATATTATTTTGTAGATTCAACAGTTAATCCATTTTAAAAACCATATTGAACACAAACATAAAAAGCTACTTGAGTACATAGGATTACTTTATCTTCTCATGATTTGCACCAAATTGTATGAATAAAAGAAATTAGTCTTTGAGACCAAAAATACTTTACAGTGTACTGTACAAATATTAAAACATATAAATTTTTTTTACATAGATCTGATTTAAATAAGAATTAACATAAAAAAGGAAGTGTTTTCAAATGTGTTTTTTTTATCTAATTTCAGAAATTATAAAAATAAATATTTTTTACACTTTAAACTCTTTGTGTAATTTACAACTATTTAACTCTTTGTATTCATTTTTTATACAGGCGCGCGTGCACAGCGATTTACTGTGAGGGTGCGAGCCTTGAGGTGGTATAAATAAGGTGAAGACAGGTCTCTCTGTGACGTCTCTAGTCAAGCCTTTTGTCGTCAATTTAGTTTGATTACATGGACATCTATTATTGGTTAGTTAATTCATCCAGTAGAACGGCAAGGGATGGTTATTTTAGGCAAGCCAGCTACAAGTTTTACTTTATTAGAGTACATGATAATCCGTTGTAAAATCCAAGTATTTATAAATCCATAATTGTGATAATAAAACTCTTATAAAGATAATTATTTAAAGGAAATAATAATAAATCTTTATTTATACAAAAAATTTATATTGATTTAGATGTGTGACAATTGATCTGGCGATTTAAACTTAGCATAAAGTTTCTTGTTACAATTCTGTTCAATTTAGAAAGCGTAATAACTCTGTAACTTTAATGTTAAAATCTGTATGCATTTTATAAATGATAAATCTATTACCTTCGTTTGTCTAACGGTATAATTTAATAAAACTTTGTTTTTATTATGGATGTTGTAATTCTTGTTTATAATTGCAGTTTGTTGGCGCGCGATGTTGTTAATGCTACGTATAAAAAGAATTTCATGGGAATTACAATAGATATAATAAACATTAGAGAATTATCGTGATTTTTACAAACCTAAAACATCAGGGATAGGACAATGAACAATAAATCAATATGTATCCCCAATAATAATTAACAATTTATTCTTTCTTTATATTAAAATTGATGATTGAAAGTTTGGACACTATTAGTTTTAAACTAACCAATAAAAATTTAATTAGAGCAACCAAATTTTTTAAGCTAACTAAATAAGATAACATGATTATCCAACTTTGGTTACCAGTTTAACTACTTGGATGTTGCACCAGTTTTTCATGTGCTCTGGTATAGTGATGCTCGCAGCTAGCTAAAACAACGATACCCCCCCCCCCCACAAACCATCTTTACCCCATCCCCGCCCTCCTACTTGATGAACGAACTAACCAATAATTGAGGTTCATATCAGCAACATAAATTGACAAATTTTACACTGTCAATATTCTATATCCATTACCATAGGGCACTAACACAGATTAAACAGAATGCAAAAATTTTATGATCTTCCCTATTGTAAAGTCCGCTCAATAATTAAGTATCTAATAATGGTGTATCTATTGTACTATAACCGATCGATCATAAAAATTGCCGGACATTTCATAATGTTTTTCGTTGCATAAACCGTGTTGTATAAGAGTAGCTTCTGTACAATGACGTCCAAACCTTTTTATTTTGAAGGGGTAAAAAGGGGTATAGAAGTTTTTAAGCCGTTACCTTATAATATTTTTAAATTTTGAATAGTATAATGAAGTGTTTCAACTTGTGAGGGGGTAAACACCCTTTTACCCACACCCTTGGAGGTCAATGGCACCATAAAGAAGTATATTCGTCTGCTATATATTTGGCATTTTAAGTTGGACGGATTATTGTTTCTTACAGCCCATCTAGGGTTATAAATCTATCGTAAGTTTATTTCTGCTGGGCTGATAATGGATATAATTGTTTCTCTTATCATTACGAATATCTAGATCCCGTATAAGCAAATATTATTTTAGAATTTGACATATAAAGCATTTGTATTTATGTGGGATAAACTAATGATTCATATAAAAAAAGATAATGAATAATTAACATAGGTAAGAAAGATAATGTATATTATATACACACGTGAGGCTATGGGGGAGGGGGAGAATCGACCCTTCACTTTAAACTTTATTTATAAAGAGAAAACAAATTTTAGGGGGTTAAGGCCTTTTTTCCATATGGAGGCAATTTCTCTTAGGAGGATGGAGGTTGCCTTCTCTCAAAATTGTTATAAACAATCTCTGGACCTTTGAGAAGCTTTCCTGTAAAGGTGAACCATATTGGTTCAGCAGTTGGATTTTTTTACAACTCGCACGATCACAGACAAACAAACACATAGACACTCTGTTACTTTTAAATAAGGATATATTTATGTCATTCTAGAGTTTGAGATTTTGCAAGTAAGAATATCAAATTTGTAAACCATTTAACAAGGATAAAATGTTCCGAAAATGGTATTAATTTTATTTAACTAAAATACTAAATTAGCTAATACAGAGAAAAGTTCTAAATAGAAACATTGATATTATTTCTTTTTTAGATTTTTTATTTCCATTCCTTTTCTATAAAGTTGTTAGGTTTTTCTGAAGTTTTAGATGCAAGTAACTACTGAACTGATTGAGTTCTCCTGTTTTAGGGAAGCTTTACATAGGTCCCAGGATGGATATCTTATTTTTATATTTAAATCTAGGGATTGTTTGGGCTATTTTACTGCCCCCTTCTTACTACTTTGATTGTAGAGAACCATAAATGCTAGGGGAGTAATCGCTACTTATGCATAAGTGAACAAAAGAATTAAAGGAAAAAAATAACAAAACAAACAATTAATATGTACATAGGAAAGAAAAAAGTCCAGAATGACAAAGATCATGATATAAACCAAGAGTAGCAATGATTGCCAATTGGATTACGCGACAAATTTGTGCAAAATCAAATCAGACAAGATGATTCGCATGTTCTATGTCTGTTGCAATTATTGAGTTTAAGTGGTACACAATGTCAGATATATAGGGATTGGCCAATCGCAGACAAATTTTAAAATTTATGTTTAATCAACCAAAAAAATATATAAAGTAGTAAGGTTTTTTGGTCTGAAGCTAACTACTAAACTGATTGGGTTAGTTTAGGTAATCTTCACATAGGTTTTATTATGGCTTTAGGCTATTTAATTTTATGATTTAAGTCTCGGAATGGTTTCAACCTATTTTGCTAGCCCCGAGATGCTAGGGGCGCACCACTATTATATAAAGTAAGGTTTTTTTCGTCTGAAGCTAAAGATCTTAGAAAATTCTGGTTCCAAGTGTTTGTACTTCTTGAAGATGCTTAATAAATGTTATGTAATCGTTTTAGGCTATTTTCCTGATCTCCCCGCCTTTCACTAGAGGCTAGGGAAGAAGCATCTATTACAATATAAAGCTACGACAAAGCACTTGTGATTAAGGAAGCATTACATTAATTATAAATTTGTGATTTACATTTTTCGAAGTTAAGTTTTCAAGCTCAGAATATATCGGAGGGATTTAGACGGACAACTCTTGAGTTTTAGCAACAATTCTTTTAGGCCTTTAAATACGATGAATATCCGCGGGATTAGAAGCGGTTTCCTCCAGCATACAGAAAATTAATGTAAAGCATCGTATTACAGACAATGTTACACGAATATTAGGATACAAGTTTTTGTTGTTGGTTTTATGGGGAGGGGAGGTATTAATTTCTAGTGGATATTTTTCTTGGTGCGGTTAAAAATGAGATATGTGTGTTTTTTTTGTGAAAATTATCCCTATAAAAGATCATTCACTTAATATTTAAACTTTTAATTATTTCATATTTGTTTGAAACGTGTCTATGTTTAATTTCAATTTGAATGTTTGTCTCTCAATTGCTGGGTAAGTAGCTTGCATGGAAAGTACCAAAACGAGCAAAACTTTGCTATCTTTTTACTTATCAATGGCAATGTTTTCTTCTTTGTTATTGGCATAACTTCATATAGTTAGGGTATCCCTCCTTTACTTTATAGTCTTTGACGATAATGATTTTGCTACTTATAAAATATATTTCCAAGGTAAGGTAAACTAGTTTTATATCTAAAAAGTCGTTGACTTGAATGGATTTTATACAGTCTCACCAGATTATCTTGTACTCTAATAAAGAGAAGCTTGTAGCTAGATAAAACTAAGATCAAACCCCCCCCTCCCCTTTACCTCATCCCCTCCTACTAAACTAACAAACTGACCAATAAATGATGTCCATATTAGTAACCTAAATTGACGACATATCATCTAATTACATTCTATATCCATCTTGACTTTTTACTTCTGTGCTATTTATGGATGATGCCATCTTTGATTTGTTACAAAACGTGGATTTTTTTTATCTGTATACTTGCTATTTAACAAAAATGTCGCCAACTCGTTTCTACTGCGTTACTTATGTATGATGTCTTCTTTGTTTCGTTACAAAACGTGGATTTTTTTGTGTTGATATACTTGCCAACCTGTCCAAGTAAATGACTCACTTGATAAATGTTTAAAAGGGTGGTCGACAATGTAACAACCAATATGGCTTCGAAATCGATTAAAATGGACTGGAATAGAATTGCAAAATCATGTATACCATCATATTACAATTTTCCACAAATAATAAAACAAAAAGCATAAAATGATAGTTCAGGCTAACACAACTGGTTTTAATCTTATATTTTTCATTTTAATATCTTGGGAAAGATGTCTAAGATACGGGATAAATAATTGTTTAAGTTCTATAAAATTTGAAACTGTTTTTATGTCAAAAGATGTTAGTGTGTATGTGATTGTGTTTCCGCAAAAAAAAATCATTTTGGCCGACAGATCGTTTCATAATGTTTCTAGACAGGTTTTAGGCTTTTTTTCACGGATGCGTTACTTTCACATATAGATGTGGTACCAATGAAAGAAAAATTCCCCCTACACCTAAAAAATCATTAAATGTCAACTCCTCCTCTAGAGACTAGGGATGAAGCCAAGGTACCCTGAATTTTAGACAAAACAACAAAGTTTTGTCAAAATAACCATTGTCTTTACGCCAAGAATCAAAATTAATGCAAGTGAAGTGTTTGCGTGTGTGTGAGCGTTTTATTTTATGTGCGTGTGCTTTTTAAATTGTCGGGAAAAAAAGTTATTTAGTCACCGCTAAGCTGTGTAATGATGTGTTTATTTGTGATTAAATTAGTTTTATTTAAATTTTAAGTTAGCGAATCTACTCTTCAAAACACTTCTGCCTGATAAATGGAAAGTTATTTTACTTTTAGGAAGGATAGGGGACATTGGACTTGTACCCAAAGTTGTATCACCATGTTATGTAATTCGTTTGCTCAACAAGTAGTGTTTAAACTTTAATATACATATACAAATAATTTAATCTATATAGGGGGTTATAATGTTCATCTTCATCGGGCCTTTGTTTCAATTTATCGTCTATTGTCTTATCCCTGATAACTTTTTATTTAGCCGTTTATGATATCTTAATTGAGATACATTTTAATATACACATCCTTCTATTATAGTTTAATTATATTTAGGAACTTTAAAGAATTGTGGGAAGGGGGGTCGACACACCACCTTAAATTTAAGTTTTCTACATAAATTTAGGTTGTTGTCCCTTGGACCTATAACAGAGAGTCATATTTGTTCAGCGGTTAGTAGAACAAATAGACAGAAAAACAACTTTTTCTTTTAAATCTCATGCAATATATGTATAAGAATAGATGCATAGTTCGGTTAACTACCTGGCCCCAGTTCTTACCTCCTATATTTGTTTACGTTATTCATATTACGATAATATTTTTCAAATTTTACAAATGATAAGTGATGTAGAATCCCTTTAAAAGGAGTAGTATAATAATCGATATATTATTACTTGGATATTGCACCAGATTTTTATATCTATAATACAAAGTAGCTTGATGTCTGTCTGTCCGTCCGTCTGTCTGTCCCTTAAGATCTCGATTTCCACTGAACCGATTGGATTCTACTCTTCAGGGAATATACCTACTGGTCCTGTGGTGGTTTTAGGCTTTTTTCTTGAAGGGGTGGGACACCCACAACCCCCCCAAAATTAGGGGCACCTTCATTTTTATTTAAATTACCTCTTGTACTGTAATATAGTGATACTAGCAGCTAGTTAAAATAACAATACCTCCAATCCACCACCTTTACCCCATCCTCTCCCCTCCTATTGGATACACGAACTGACCAATAAATGAGATCCATAGTGGCTAGGTTAATTGACGTCAAATTTCACCTGACTACATATCCACGTGTATCTTATATCCATTGTATGATTGAATGTGTGATCACATAATATAGTGTGAACAATTAACACCTCATTAATAATAAAATTTGCTGGTCCAAGAACACTTTTATTCTTTGATATCACAGCGAATATATATCTAATCAATCTAAAATCATATTGTGATATTTCTATAATTAATACATCAGGAACCGCATAATTATAATTAGTTATCACATAACAGTAATTAGCAATTGTACTTTTAATTGGATTTGATAAATCTTATATAACCCGCTATTTGTCATGTAAGTGATGGTTGCGAATCTCGGCTCAACACATTTTTGAATAAGAATAAGGGACAAAAAAATGTATTTTCCTAAACAAGTAGAGTAATAAATACAATGTAATTCGGAAAGTAATTTGAAAAGTTTTTAGGAGGTTTACTTAAGAGGTTAGTCGTTTAGGACGTTTGTCGTTTAGGAGGTTTGTCGGATTAGGACTTTTGTCGCATTAGGACGTTTGTCGTAGTAGGACGTTTGTCGGTGTACCTGTAATTCTATTTGAATTATCAAGAATGGCTGCTAATCTGCGTCAACTCACAGCTTACCTCAAAAGGGGTGCAGTGGTTATAACCCTGTCGGCTTTGTTCCCGGCTACACAAGAAGATCCATAAAAATCCATAAAATTGTACATATATTTATTCTATTTCCTATTTTATTTCTTTGTGTGTCAATAAAAATCTAATCCAATTTTTTCCTGAATTAATACACAATTCAGGGAAGCTTTATAAAAGTCTAGGGTTGGTTTTAGGCTGTTTTCTAGAGGCTGGGGGAGAAGCAATTAGTAATAGACAAAGAACACTTATCCTTGTTAAATTTTTATCATATCCTTGTTCTTGTGGTAATGTACTTTTTATCAAGGATGGAGGTAACTGGACATAGTTTATCAAAAATCAGCCATGTGACGTCATAAAAATGAGGGATTACCCATTTCTTTTTTAGGGGTTTCCTTTCTCACTTCTCCTCTCATCTCCCTCATTTTTGTGCCGTCACATGGCTGATTTTTGAGACACTTTGTCCAGTTACGAAGGGAGGGGTATATTGGATTGTAAAACACAGTGGTGGCAATTAAGTACTCTTCTTGAATTCTGATTGGTTTGTTGCAAACTAGTAGTGTCTTAACTTTCCAACAAATAATTTAACCTACAGAAGGAGTAACTGTGTTGATCAATCATTAATTTATTGTCCGTTGTTCTATCCCTTTAGATCCCTGACTGTTCATGTTTGCATAAAACGTTGTTGTGGTTGATATCTGAGTCATTAAATTTATCTCCTTGAAATTAAATGGAAAATAGGTCTGAAATTAGAATGATAAAGTTTTCCCCCAGGGATAAGGGGACGATCTTCAGACCAACCATGTAGGCATTGTATTCAAATGGGAAGGTAAGAAAATAGTCTACAACCATCCAGGGACCAATGTGAAGACTCCTTTAATAGGAGAACTCAATCAGTTCAGTAATTATTGAAATCTAAAGCTACAGACAAAAATAGCCTTATTTCTTTATATAATAGGATGTAAGTTAGAGCAAAATAAGTCCACTCATCTAAATTTGTCTTTTTGTACAACTCGGGTATAAATCAACTGATAAACTTTTATTTCAAATTAAAAAGAGGTGACAACTGAAAATAAAAATATAGATGTATGTAGTATAATTTTAGAGAATTTAAAAAAGGGTTAGGTATTTTGTTTAAGTGTAGACTTTTTGATAAATTTATTTGGCAATAATTCATGTAATTTTTCAAATGCGAAGCTTTTCTATAATTAGAGTAGTTCCGTCCGTCCGTCCGTAACTGATAGCTCTTATAGTAAATATAGGTATGTTATATTTTCTTATTTCAAACTTAGCATGATTATATTTTTAGCAGTTAGGTACAAATTAGAAAGGGTAGCAACTCTATAGTCACAACCAGAAAGTCAGTATGTCAAATTATATCATGTTGATTAATAAGCAATTTTACAACAATTTTTATATTATCCTGTTTTTTGTAATATGGATTTCTTGGACGATTAGGCACAATTTTAATAACGAAGCATCTCTATAATCAAATTTAAAAATAAAAGTATGAATATTGTTTGTATTAAGCATCCTTTATTCAGGTATTTTGGGATACATTTATACGGAATTTTTTTCAGACTTCTAAATTATTTTTCTACTTTATATTTGTTAATGCTCGTTTGTCTGCATGATTCTTTTAAACTTCGCTTTCGTTGGTGTTGTCATTCTTGTTTTATGTAACACACACAGTTAATTACATTGTTGGTAATGATTAATTAGGTTAGAATTAACAGTATAGTTTTTTTATCACACATAAATTATATATGAGTTCTTTTGTAATTTGAATTTTATGTAATTTTCTAGTTTTTGACTGCCCGATTGTACATAAAGAGAGAACTGATTTTCTCAGCCGCTATGTGAGATAGGCAGCTAATATTTTTCATGAATTCCCTATATCAACGACTTTTTATAACTATGTCCTTCAGTCAATCTGTAATGTGAAATTTTAGTATAAATATTTATTAATTACTCCAGCTGCTGAATTATTCTTTTTTAAATTCCTTTGACCAATGACCAACTTTTCTATAACTTGTTTGTCTGTCGGTAATGCTATGAGAGTCATGTGTTTGGTCGATAGTAAAACCTCGATACTTTTAAATAGTTCGAGATATCTACTTTTTCAAAATTTAAAAATATCACCCTTTTAAAAGTAACAGGATCTATATGTATGTGTGACTGTCTTTCTGTACCGAAGGCTTTCCTTAACCGATAGACCGATATATTTCTCCATTACAATGTAGCCTCTCTTGGGTTCTGCAAATGTTTATAACTATTTTATTTTTGAGGAAGGGTACCACCATCCTCCCAAGAGAAATCGCCCAAATACCATCTAGGGGCGTAGCTGCTAGTTAAAGTAAAAGTAGAAAATAGCAAGAACTAATAATGAAAGTTTATTGCTTTTTATCTGAAGATCATGACCTTTAACGGATATAATAACTTGTAGTAAAAAAGTATAAAAATGACAGCTTTATTATTATTTTATCCATGACACACATATTTTTCTTATAAAACATTTGGAATTTCGTAATGGAAATAATCTGATATTAATATCCTTATTGGTTCGAATAAGCCCCTATTTTATTAGGGAAGCTACTCCATAATTTATTTTGGTCTGTCCGCCCTTTATTCAAGCGGTATGTCAGTCCACTGTGGGGGAAATATGATTTTCTCGGAACTTTTGGGTGCTGATTCCATGTACCAATCATCACTCAAAATATAATTTACTTTGTCCATCTGTCTGTCGCTCATGCTACAAAAATCAAAGATACTAATACGTTTCGTGACTTTTATATATGAATCACCCAGCAATTAACTTTGACTAACATGGATATTTTTGCTTAGCTACTTATAAATGTTGTTATCCTTGTGTGTATATATTTGAAAAAAAAAACTCTATTCTTTAATTTTCTCGTATTCATTCGAATCCGGTGGATAGAAACAGGTTCTTATCCATACGAAAAGACTATGTCTAGCATTATTATATAAATATAAAAATGTACAATCATAAGATTAAAACTAGTTTTTTTAGCCCCTGGTTTTTATCTTATAAGTGTACATTCTATATCCGCGGAAAGCCGTTTATAATACGATACGAGAAATAACTATTATCGAATTTCCCAAGTAATAAGAAATTTCAGAAAAATTTTACGGGGGGTGGATAAAACTTTTATTTTAAAGGTACTAAATAATTATAAATAAGTAATTATGCTTTCTATATCCTAAATTCTTGTACTATATGTATCAGAATAAGTTCTGAAAATAATAAAATCATACAGTGTGTCTGTATTTGTATTTTTACTCATCAACTTTTTAAAGTTAAAGATTCTATTTTTTTTATGTATATATATTCTTAATTTGTTAAAAGTGAAGGATTTTCTTTTACTCTTATTACTTCTTATTTATTTTCTAGAAATTAAATGTTATTTTCTATTTAAATAGCGAAGCAACTGTATCAATTTTTGTCTCTTGTCTGTTTGTCCTTATCACTGTCTATCTGTATTCTGTAATGCTAACCTGGTTTAATTTTTTATAAGTGCTTTTCGTAACTTCCAAACACTTCAATATCTATAACTTAACCTAGTTTTGCTTTTAATTTCAACACCGTGTCATAACTAATGACTTTAAATGATTCCTGCTTTTGTAGAGTAACGGCAATGCCTAGACTGGAAACAGGTTTATTTCACTACCATACACAATTAGGACTTTCAGACAAAGGTTGTATAATAGTTGTCTGAATGACGTTTGACCATACAATCATGCCCTTACATCATTCCCATATAGCCTGTCATAAATATTATCCGAAAATACATAAATCCTCCAAAACTATAAACATTACAGAACTAGATAATTGATTAGGATGAATAAGATGCTGGTTGTTACGTCGACATACACACAGATATAAGAAGCAAATCAGAACTCAGTACAGCCGCAGTTACACATACCAGTATGAATTGGTAAGGTTATACATTGATAGATAGATAGAAATTAATTCGATAGTTAATAAGAGATTAAAAAAAACATATTATATTATAGGCGTAATTATTAAAAATTGGTAAGGATATATAGGTTATCGAAAGATACATAAAATTGTAAATTAAGTAGATTGATAATTAAGTACATAGATATGAGATAGATAAATAGATATAAGTAAAGTTACTATTTTACACAATAAATAGGTATGTTTAACAAAAATAGATAGTTAGATTTATATATATTTTAGATAGATAAAATTATTTTAATATAAGCTATAGATATATTTTTATCAGATAAATATTTTATGTAATAGGTAATAAAACTGAGATATTTTAAGATATATTGTAATGAATACCAATAACACACGCGTTGAAAAAGTCAAATTGTGTTATTTTAATTTTAATATTTCATTTAGTATAATATGAAAAATATAGTAGAATTATTTAACTGTCTATAATGCGATGCGATGAATAACTATATATTGTTTATTTATAGGCAAATATATTTATTATTGTTCCATCCCGCACTGGCATTTGCCAAGACAGAAGCAAGAAATGGCGGCAGCTTTAATATCAATGATTTAGGTAAATATTCAGTAAATCAGTGAATTCTTATACTAAAGTAACAGGATTTCTGTCTGTTTGTCCGTTTGTCTGTGTTTTTGTATGTTTGTACCGAAGGATCTCGCTAACCACTGAACTGATCGGGTTCTCTTAAACAGGGTAGCTTCTCATAGGTCCCGAGAACAGACTTAGACTTAGAATAGACTTAGCGCAACATAAGATAGTTATCGTAGAGACTCGAACAAAAAAAAAATAAAAGTGCAACTAGAGGCCGCTTTATTACAAAATTTCTGATCATCCTAATTTTATAAAAGATGTTCAATATTATTGCTACTTTACTTTTGTATCTAATTTTATGTAAAATTTTAGTTGATTGGGATTCCATAAAAGTGCCAAACTCTGCTGATAATAATAACGCCATAGCAGGTAATCTCAAAACACGTTTTTCCAGAGAGGGAGGGAAACATCGGACTGTAAATTATAATGGTACCCAATGTTATATAAAAATGTTTTTTTTTTTAACTGTTTGGCATACGGATTTCATTGGGTTGTACAAACCAATTTAGTATTCAAACTTTTCAACATTTAATTTTAATGTACAGAAGGGATGATTTTCTTTATTGTAATTGAAGGTGTACATTATTTATAGTCCATTGGCTTATCCCGTAAGATCTCTACGCTTTTTCATCAAAGATTTTTTAAGATCTAACTTTTCAAATAATGGTTCCCAACATATTTATGTGATTTTTTCATTTATGTTCGTGTATGTCATCATTAGAATGGCGTTGATATATGATAAATATAATAAGCACTAGCTGGGATTTGTGGCTAGATAATTTCTACCCACCCCAACAAAAAGAACCTTATTCTGTGGACATTTTAATACCTATTTAAACAAAAATTGTGTCCAAAATGCACCAGTAAAAATTTTAAGATGAAACCTCCAGTTTTTACTGGTTTAGTACACTTATCATTTATTTGTACAGGTTCCAATGATGAACTGGCTTCTAATGACATCCCTGCTTCTCCCCTTGACCCCGAGGATTTTAGGTAGGTTAAAATTGATCATTTTACATGAGGTGTAATAAACAATGCAAAGGCTGTTACATCCAAAGTAGCATTCCAAAAAAGTTTTTAAAACATATCACTTGCGGTTGCGCTCGTAGCATCTGGGAGATTATGTATTCGAAGGGGTTGGGAGTGTATAAAATAGCCTAAAACCATCCTCTAACCCATAACTCCATCCCTTCACCACCTTCTGGATGACAATAAATGATGTTTATTTAGCAAGCTAAATTGACAACAAATTTTCCTCTGTCAACATATCCACGTATTCTATATCCATTTTTTGCAGAGCATCAGATTATGTGGAAGACGACATGTTCTCCAACTTTGAGGAGGATCCAATTGAGAGTGCTGGACTCTTTGAGGGAGATATTGATAATGTCTCCATGGATGATCTTCAGTCTACGGATACGAGGGTAAGTCAAAGTTTTCTGAAATTGTATCTTTATACTAAATCATATGAAAAAGGGGTATCGCTATATTTTAAACCAAATTAACCAATTAATCTTTTGAGTGAAGTCATGACTCGAAGGAAATTAATAAATATTCATAAGAGGTAATTTTCGGATGTCTATGCCAATAGACAGCAAATTTATTATTGACCATTTTTTTCTTATAAATGATATTCTAATAGTGACTTTGTAATCATTAACAGTAAAAAGTTAGCCTTTTTTGGGCGAGGGAGTTCAGAAATATAGCCTAAAACCACCCCAAGACGTTTTAAAGCTTCTCTGAAAAGTACAAATCAATCAAAATAACGATTTACGAGATCTTTATCTTCAGACATGAAAAAACTAACTACCTTAAATTATTGGAAATCTAATTAATTTCAAGATTCTTATAGATTGACATACATACTTTTCATAGAGAAGCTACACATCTTCTAAGAGGAAAAGGATATAATTCTTGGGTGGCCAACTGATTACAATTTAATTATTTGCAATTTTTATCGCAAGACAAATTACATGCATCGAAATATCAGCGCTACTTTCATAGTTAAAAGCAGTAATTAATCGTGTTTGTTTGTGTGCTGATAACACCAATGAGATATAAATTACTTAAAGACAGCGCAACTATTCTATGAGTAGGATCTTATTGTTGTTTACATATCTCAATAACTTTGTTCAGATTATTCATCAAAAGGGCTAACTCTTTCTTCAAAAATATGTTTTAGCCATAACAATAATATTTATTTTCAAAATCTATTTCTAAATCCATTTACATATGTTAAGATTTTTTATATGAAATACAAGCTAAACAATATGTAAATAATCTATTATTTTTTTTAGAATGCTATCAGAGACTCCTGGCGCAAGGAAAATAAACTAATTTTATTCATCCTTCCATTCATTTTAGAGACTATTATGAAAGGGAGTACAAGAAAATTGATGTAAAGATGGTGATTTCCCACCCCTCCCAAATTAGAATTTTACTTCGAAAAAAAATTGGGGTGTTAAATATTTTTCCTCCTTTAATTTGATGGTTTCGACGTCCTTATTTAACATAGTACTTTACTACCCTCTCCCAACATTTTTTTAGACAGATATTTTGACATGTACATAAGTTTTAAAATTGGTTATCTGTTGGTTGTTAGTGGCCTGGAGCTGTTATTCCCTAC